>JAVJIF010034524.1:0-46067 GCA_038442645.1 Agave tequilana
CAACCTTCCCCGCTACATGGGCGGCGGATGGCGCCATAATCGGGGTAGTTGCAAACCGAGACGTGGGGTCGAGCCGACGCGTCTTGATGCTGAGACGCGGGCTTCGGGCTGACGCGCTCTTGATGCTGAGATGCGGGCTTCGGGCTGACGCGCCTTGATGCTGAGACGCGGGCTTCGGCTGACGCGCCTTGATGCTGAGACGCGGGCTATCTCTCGCGTCTTGATTGTCACATTTAGCCTTACGCCTGGATCTTGGATCTCTGTGTTTTGGTGGCTTGTCTTGGTGATTTTTAGACAGCCTACAGAACCCCCTCCAAAGTTTTCGACATTCCGCAGTTAACTGGGACGGATTTCGAAATACTTTGGACTCTAGCTGAGTTCGCCTTCATGACTAGACTGTTGATGCTCCGGGTTTGATCTTATCTGGAGTTGGTCTTCGTGAGTGTACTGTGAACTCTTTGAAGCCCCCAGAGTTGATCATGTTGAGTGTCTAGATGCACAGTCTAAACCTCCCCGATTGCTTTTAGTCTGTCACTGGCGCGCTTTAAGCCAGGAGTGGTTGGTCGTCTGCTTGCGTCAGTGTACTGTTGAACTGATTTTGCAGAAGCAGGAGGCCAAACGCAGGTTCTTTTTCAAAAAGCAGAGATGGGTACTGCTGTAAAGGCGCGATTTGCGTCCTTTGGCAATGGAGACGCGACTGATCTTCAGAAGGCAGACGCGATATTTGGTCAGACTGGAAGGACGCGAATTTCTTAGAGAGACGCGACTCCGAATGCATTCATGGAGAGGCTGACGTGGCATGTTCATCGAGGAGGTGCGTTCTTTGGGCGCGAATTCTGTGCCATGTCATGATTACGCCGCCAGCTGGCCTAGGGAACCGGCGAAAATTCGCCTTTTGGCGCGCGGATTTCCTGGTTCATTAATGAACTGCTCCACGTGTCGACTGCTGACTCGTGGCGGGGTTGCGACGCATGATCTTCTCGTTCAGAAATGATTGGTTACACGCGTCAAGCGGTGACTCGCTGCAGCGTCTACCGGGCCACGCGCCGCGTATCTTCGCGAATCCCTGTGCCTATAAAAGGCAACAGTTGGAGAGATGCATTTCTTCTTCCGAACGCACTCGCTGAGAAAAAGAATTTCCTTCTCTGTCATCTTCGAACTTGTTCATCTCCTTGCTCGGATTTCTGAACATCAATGGCACCCAAGACTAAACCAACTGCATCGTCCTCAAAGGCGACCGTCGCCGAGGCCCAGAGGGGCGGCTCCTCCTTGCCAGGGACGTCGTTCTCCCAGGTCTCCAAGGTAAAGGCCTCTTAGGCGGAAGTTTCGCCATTAAAGAAAGTTCAAAGAACTTTTAAGAACCTTAACACGTGATTTTCAAATCGTGTTTGATTCCCAGACGCAGTCTTTGGGATGATAACCGAGGCGCGGGTTGGACCCTCGCGCCCTTGAGTCCTGCGCTTCAGATTCTCATTTAGAATATTTTCTATTTGTGAAGGGTTCAGACGCGGACTTAGTTTACAGAACGCGAATTTGATCCTTGCGTTCTGTTTCATCAGCTGCTGATTTTGATGAATCTGGCACCCGAGTCCAAGTACTTCGACATCTGGGGATGTGAAAGGAAGGGGGTTACCCTCCTTAACTTCTGGCGATTATGGTAGTGGAAAGGTTAAGGTGGATAAACTCCCTTCTTTTCGCACCCCAGAAGTGACATCAAGGAGAATGTTGTGGAGACGCCGATCCCATAGGTCTGGACGCGGATTTGATAATTCCTGCGTCCAGTGCCTCTTCTGCGTGGATGCGCAGGTCTGGACGCGGATTTTATAAACTCCTGCGTCCAGTGTCTCTTCTGCGTGGATGCGCAGGTCTGGACGCGGATTTGATAATTCCTGCGTCCAGTGTCTTCTGCGTTCGGATTATGAACACTTAGCATTTTTTTTTAATGCTTTTGATAGAGTATCTAACTAAGTGTCCTTTTCTTTTGCAGCGCCACGCCCTGCTACTTCACTCGCCAAGAAGTGCCACTTTGGTCATGTAGGTGGTGCTGACGGGATTTGATTTGTTTGTATTGCAAAGGACTGTTCCTGTGACTGCTGACAAATCACCGGATCGCAGAGGAGAGAGAGGCTCTCAAATGTTGACATGAGAACTCTTCGGGGTTGTTAGACTGATGCAGCATTCGCAACAGATGCTGGCATCAAGCTGGAGAAGCTGCCTTCTTCTTCGGAGATCGTATCCACGAGGGCGGCCATAGCGTGTACGACGGAACTTACAAATGGCTCCGTCAAATAAAGGGTGGAAGATTCTTTCTTCCAGACATGGAGAGGATGTTCCCGCTGTCCTACTTCCAGCATATGTCCGTCCTCGGAAGATGGAATGGGACCTTGCTCGATATGTTCCCGAGGTCACTCTCGGTGATTTGGGCTCCCACAAAGTCTACCGTCATGATAGCCATGACAGGTCAGTTATCGGCCTTTTCCCTGGGTCGCGCAGGACTGAGGTTCCAGCTGGGGAGATACCACAACTTGGCATACCTTCCTCAACGCCTTCATGGAGGCGGAGGGTGACTACCCGGTTGGGTTCCGTGCGCGGGGTGGGTCCGCTCCACGGAGAACTATTGGTGGGGCAGGATGGTCGGCTTTGTCCTTATCGAGCTCGGGGGCCTGCTAAAGCGTGGGTGGGACTGTACTCGGCAGTCAGGGCCGTGCAGTGGGGGATCCCTCAAAGCTCTCAGAACTTCTTCGGGATTCTAGAGCGTTATAATCCTTTGACGGGGACGTTCTTCACTCCGGTCGGAGAGATGGGCCTTGCTCTGCACGAGCTGCACGAGGTCTCGGGGCTGTCGACAGGGGATATTCCCTATGAGGAATATGTCCCGACCGCTGTGGAGCTTCGCTATGTGAAGGAGGAGTTTCCCCTCATATATGAGACCTACTGGGAAGTGCTATGTCACTTCCACATTTGCGGCCAGATAAACAAATGGCGGTCGCAGGGGGTCAAGCAACTGTCTTGGGCCAGTTACTTGTTCAATAATGTCAACACCAAAGACCATCGGATAACCCGATTGGATCCCAGCTCTGACAGGGAGATGAAGACAGGATCGACCAGGCTCCGAAACAGCTTCTACACCACGGAGTCGAACGAGGACGGTTTCGACCCGGACTTGGTTTTTGAAAGCTTTCACCATCAAGCCCGGACCCCTATCTCCGATCGGGCGCTGTTGGCGGGCTTTCTGATGCTGTGGTGAAGCGCTGTGTGGTGCCCACACTGCCGCATGAAGTCATTGTTGCTGACGTGGTGTACCCGGCGGTGCTCCTGGCTCATGGGAACCCCATAGCCCTTCTCCCGGCCGTGGCGGCTGGTATTCAGAGCGGGCTGCGGGCGCTCACTAAGAGTTTCTGCGAGCCACCAAAAACTGCAGACTCCGAGGGAAAGCCGTATGTTGACTCAGAGGGGAGTCCGACGGTGAAGCGTCCAACCCTCGTGTCGAGCTGCCTTACACGTACCTTATTGCTTGGTACGTGATGCATTGCCCTTCTTTGATGACGGCAGCGCGTTGGAGGGAGAATTCTTTCCCTTTCGTACAGCGGTTGGAGGGTTCAAAATGGCGTGATCCTTATATATATTACGTCCGGAAGTGCCTTTCAGACCCTGCAAACTACCAGCTCAATCGCTGCCTCCTCCAGATCCCTGATGCATCTTTCGGGGATCTACTTGTTGATTCTGTTGGCCCAGATGACTTCACGAGGTTATCCGCGGGGGCCTTCTGGTGGTTGCTAAATATCCGGCCCGGATATGTGCTTTTCCGGCAAGGGACGTCATGTACCATTGAGCCGTACATGCCGAGTCGCTTCGCTCGACAGTTCGGCTATGATCAGCTCTATGTCGGGAACCCCAATGCTAGACTCGCCTTCGAAGGGAACCTGTTCGAGGGTGCTCGGGCCTGGTACTATAGTGTGGCTGGAGGACGGGAGTATCTTTCCGTCTACCTCTCGAGGGGCCCAAGTGCCGTACGAGTTTCAGCTTCTGTACTTGGTACTCCCAAGCCATCCAAACGCCAGACTTTTTCCGGCGTCTTCATGCATTGAGAGCATCAATGCAAGTCTCGAGGCCAGGACTGATTCTAGTAAACCGACGAAACTCGTAGAACAGTACCTGAAGGCCCAAAAGGAGGTCGGGCGAAGATCGAGGAGGGAGCCCCCAGCAGTGAGGACGGAGCCGCGACCGGCAAGGGCAGAGCCACCAGCGATAAGGGTGGAGCCACCAGCCACGAGGGAGGAGCCGCGGGCCAAGAGGTCTAAGCAGTTGGCGAGCAAGCATCATTGACGCTCTGCTTCTATCGCTGAGCCCGCCCCAAAGAAGGCTCGGAGGGATTTAACGGCTGAAGTCTCTCAATCCGGAGACATCTCTGCCGGAGTTGAGGCTCCTCCTGAAGACGTCCCTGTTAGGGTTGAGGAACCGTCAGAAGATGAAGATTTCCCCACCCTAGTCCGTGCTCCTAGGTCGCGCAGCAAGACCGTGGAGGAAGGAGAGCTTGTTGAAGAGTCCACCGCCGCCGAAGATGACGAGTCACTGGAGGTTGACATAATGACTGGAGGGGATGTTGAGATGCAGGCCTCTCAGTTCAACCCGAGCCTTCTTCTGCTCATGATGGGAGAGACGAGGCATAGCAGCCGGGGTCTCCTAGCATCTTCATTTCCAGTCTTAGGGCAGTCGACCCTAGTCCTACCACTGGGGTAATTGGAGGTAAGGCTCCTGTTGCGGAGCTTCCTCGCGTTGCGCTGTCGTCTTCTTCGTTATCGGGGGAAAGCGACTTCGAAGACGAGACCGACTATGGCGATGAACCCGCTCTTCCTGATCAGAGCAAATTCTTCCACATCTCGGAGGAGGAAATACATGAGGGTGAGCCATCGACTGCTCCATCGCCGGCGATTATCCCTACTGAAGGTATTCTTTCCATCTTCTGTCTAATTTTCTCTTTGCATATTGAAGAGGATGTTCTAACATTCTTCTTTTATGCTGCAGGGCCAACCGAAGATGCTGAGGCTACAACCTCCTCGCGTATCGAGGAGATGGTGAAAGAGTTGACCCGGCACGAGGGGATTGAGGTCTCGGCTGCTGAGATACCCTCAAAGGGGGCAGCTGTTGAAACTGGGGAGCCTTCCACTCTGCCAGAAGAGGAAGTAACCACTGAGGCTGAGGAGGCTCTCACTCTGCCAGGCGAGGAGGTTACTGCTGAAGCCGAGGAGACTTCCGCTCCGCAGGATTTGACGTCTCCGGACCTCCAACTTGGTAAGGCAGCTCTGATGCTTTAAATGTTTAGCTCTTCTATCATTGTGGCTAACATCGCGATAACTTGCAGAGAGGACCGAGGGGGCTCAGGTGGAGAGTCCGATGGTTGGCACCCTTCCAGAAGGCCATACAGCTCAGGTCTCGGTGGAGGTTTCTGAGGAGGTCGTGCTTACTACTCCCTCATTGTCGTGGAGGCTCCTGCAGAGGTAGTACCTCTGGAAGCGTCAGCGGCCGGTCTAGCTCTTGCTGTCTCGACGGCCAGCACGACTCTTGTGCGAGAAGATCCGCCTTATATCCCTATCCTGTGACAGAAAAGGGGTCGGGAAGCTTCCGGGTGGTGAAGACATGGGGGAACTGGCACGTCAGATGGTGCAGCAATTCTTCGCTTCGATGAGATCTGTATTGATCTCATCTTACGTGAAAACAGCTCGTTCCAATTTGCCAGACGCTTCTTAAAAATCTGGCCGTGAACGTCGAATTAACTGGAGGCCCTTCACTTGCCAAGGCGTGTCTACGGGTGGTAGAGCAACTGGGAGACTACCTGCAGGAGCTGGAGTCTTTGGAAGATGCTGGCTCTTTTAGTGAGGCCCAGGCCACCCTGACTAGGCTCCTAGCTGCTCAAGAACGAGAGCGACAGGAGGCGGAGGCACAAATCGCTGCAGAGATCCGCAATCTCGAATATTCCCAGGCTGAATGTCAGAAACTAGCTGGCGATTCAAGGGAATCCGAGCTTGTCATGCAGAGCACAGAGCAAGTCATCATCAGGGCTCGGGACACCATTGCCAAGGCAGAAGTGTGCTTGCGCTCAATGAGGAAAAGCTTGCTACCATCAAAAAGCAGCTAGAGGAGCAACAAGCTGCTAGGGCGCGAGCTGAAGAGAGTCTGTCTCTACATTCTTCCAGGGTGGAATCTCTGCGAACGCAGCTGGCCGCAAGAAATTTCTTATCCGAAGAGGAGCTGCGGAACCGGGCTATTATGGAAGCTGAAAGGACGCGCCACACGAGATTCACCGCCTTAGGGAACAAATCCGTACCTTGGCGAACCAGGACATTTAGCCTTCTTTTCTTTTCCCCCTTTTTTGTAAAGAAGAGGACACTCTGTTTAGAGTGTTTGTATCCACTTTTACTGTTTATAATAAAAGTTTGAAAAATTTGCTCCATCTTCTTTGCTCAGCTGTAGGCGAATCCAACTCCTTGGTAACTGGCACTTAGGTAAGACTAAGTTCTGTTAATGAGACGCGGCCTTGACTCTGAGTCTTCTTAATGAGACGCGACATTGATCCATAAAGTGAGACGCGGTCGTCAGTCTACAGGAACTTAGATTTACTAAGTCCTTTTGATGAGACGCAGCATTGATCCATAAAGTGAGACGCGGTCGTCAGTCCATGGAGTGAGACGCAGCGTCAATCACAGGGTGAAACGCGGTCTTCTTGATGAGACGCAGCATTGATCCATAAAGTGAGACGCGATCGTCAGTCCATGGAGTGAGACGCAGCGTCAATCACAGAGTGAAACGCGGTTGCTAAGAAAGACGCGGATCGATCAGACACGGGATACGCAGCCTCGAGCGACTTTCCCATCTGCGTTCAATGCAGCATGACTTTAAAAGATTTTTAGGAGATCTTTGAACGTCAAGTCTTCACCGTCGATTGGGGTTCCGGGTAATCCGTTGCTTCCCAAGACGGTTATCCACGTGTCAGCCTCTTATTGGGTTCAGGCGTTAATGCTCTTGCATGCGGAACCGACGCTGGCGGTTGAAAAAAAACCGGCGCACTTCGACGGTTTCCAAAGCAGCGTTCCACGCGTCCGTTTTTGATTGGGCTTTGACAGTTGTGCGCGACGGTTCCGATTGATGCCCCATTAATGACAGTTATTAGGGACTGCCTATAAATAGAGTGCACCCTCTCCCTCTTCAACAATCCAACTTAGACTGTTTTCATTTGTTTTGCTCCGAGAGAAGTCTCGCCTTGAATTATCTTTCAGAGAACCGTCTTCATGGGTGAAGGTGACCCCGTGGATGAAGATGACCCAGAGCTCTCATGCCTCTGTTTGGTCTCTTCAGAAGGAATCCTCTCTCATGTCATCTTGCGCACCCGCGTTTGGATGCAGAGAGGTCAACTCTGGACAGAGGTTTCTGCTGGTATGTCACCCCGATGATGTCCATAGCCTGTATTTTGGCATAGGCATCTGAATGAAATTCTGGTGCATTCCTATTCTGGAATTTGTGCTGGTGACTTGAACTTTTCTGAACGCGGGCTCTTGACGCTGGCTTTGCTCATGGCTATTGCCTTGGCGCGTTTTAGACCTGAATCTTGCAACTCCTGTTCACCCAACAGAGAGATGGCAATTTTCGGCGTTTGAAGTTTTTCGCGTCTAGTACATTAGACGCGGGTGCAAACTGAGACCGCGTTTGAATCCTGGGCGTGGTACAGTTTGACTCGCGTCTGTTTCTGCTGACGCGGTGGTTTGACTGTGCAGATCATTTCCGCGTCTGAAGTCTTCAATGACTGCCGCGTCTGTTACTTAGTTTTCTTTTGTTAAAGTATACTAAGTTTCAGATTTTCTGATTCTCTTATTTGTTCTTTGCAGGTTCGCTGGTCTCCTGGAAGAGTGCTTCAACCGGCGAGCTTGCTCAATGTTCGTTTGTAAGAGAGTAAATTATGGTCCTCGTCGTTTGTAAGAGAGTAAATTATATCTCTGACGAGGACCCAAATCTCGCCAAGGTCTCTTCAGATCTCCTGCACCACTCTTGCCTGATGGCAAGAGATGGTCAGGTCAAGTATGACGGCGAGGAGGTTCCGGCGGTTGGGTGGCGGAGAGGATCCTTTCCTCTCCCATCCCAGAAGTAACATCAAGGACAGTCCATGTCCTTTGGATGGCCTGCGGGGGAAAGATCAACTCTTGAACGAAGGTTGCAGGCTCTTCTGTTGCCACCGGACCTCAAGAACACCATTGCTCCTGGCTTAGTCAGCTAGGGCGCTTTCGAAGTTGGCGTCGTGCATCAAAGTGCAATCGGTTCCAACAGTCGCCACAATTTGGCACTTCTTCAGACATCATGCACTTAGGATCAGATGCGGCTTCAAGGAGTGAGTACGGCCTCAGAGAGAGAGAGGGACTTCTTTGTACTCCTTAATTGTAACACTCAATCTTATTGTATAAGAGAGCGTTTTGTATCACTTTCATGTGTTTGGATATGAATAAAAGTGACACTTTTCTTTTTGCCTCTTTCTGTTATCTTGAATGTTTTGTTTTAGAAGTAAAAGAATGATTTTGGTGGACCCGCCACTTTATAAAAGAAAGTGACAGGGGGAATGCGTACTCCCAGAGAAGGTGAACTTTTGTCAAGTGTCTAGGATTGACTTGATTCAAGGTCAGCTGGGGAATTTGATAAAACATTGTCATCGGTGTAATGTTAACCTAACAATGTCTTTAGGTGGACCTGTTATTCTGTTGAAGAGAATAACAAGTGAAACTAGACCCGCGAGGAATCTAGTAAAGCTTTTACGTTAGAGGTGTGATATTAACTTAACGGGTTGGAGATAGTCTTGTCAGAAGTGTGGTGTTAACTCGACAAGGATGTGAGTCAGAGGTGTGATATTAACTTAACTCAGAATGTCACTGTCATAGGTGTAATGTTTAACTTAACAGTGAGGTAATGCTAGAGGTGTGATGTTGAACTTAGCATTGGTCATCTCGACTTAGACGAGGAAGTCGAGGAACGGTCATGGCCATAGGTGTATTGTTGAACTTAGCGATGACTCGGATGCTAGAAGTGTAGTGTTAACTTGGCATCGTCCATTTCAGCTTCGATACGGAAGTCTGAAGAAAGGTGACTATCAGAGGTGTGATATTAACTTGACAGGCACTCGATGTACTGCTTAGAGGTGTAATGTTAACTTGAACAGTAGTTTGTCAGAGGTGTAATGTTAACTTGACAAGAATTGGCTCGTGATAAGAGCAATTTGAGGACCTGTCATTCTATTGATGAGAATTGACAAGTGAAATTTGAAATGCCAGAGGTATAGTGTTAACTTGGCAAATTTGAGAGTTTGTTACTCTATGCAGAGTTAACAAGCAAAGTTTATACCCGACAAATGGTATTCATTACCAGAGGTATAGTGTTAACGTAGTAATGATTGCACTTTGTGGTCCTACCATTCTATGAATGAGAATTGGTAAGGGACTTTGGAGGAAAGAGTGGACTCGAGTCCACTTAGGATTTTTAGCAAACCCTCAGCTATCAACGGATTTGACATGCCTTTACCAACTACCGTTTGAGTTGGGCTAGCCATGCTATTCCCTCAGCATGATGAGTTGTCGAGGACTTACGTTGGGCTTAAAGGCCAACATTTTCCTCTATCCTTAGCCGTCGAGGGCGTCGGATCAAATGGGAACGTGTCCCTTAGGATTTTTAGCAAATCCTCAGCTGTCAACGGGTTTGACATGCCTTTACCAACTACCGTTTGAGTTGGGCTAGCCATGCTATTCCCCTCAGCATGGTGAGTTGTCGAGGACTTATGTTGGGCTTAAAGGCCAACATTTCCCTCTATCCTTAGCCGTCGAGGGCGTCGGATGTTTGATCAGAGGTGTACTTTTAACTTGATCGGAAGAAGAGTACTATTAGGATAGTACTTCTTCAAGAATTTGCCATTGATCGGCATCATGAGTGTATCGCCATTTGAAGTTATGAGGCGATATGATCCATTTGAGTAGACTGACTCTACTACAAATGGTCCCTCCCATTTGGGCTGAAATTTTCCTTTTGTCTTGTGCGTCATGACCATGGGTCTTCGGACAGCTAAGACAAGGTCGCCTTTCTTGAAAGTTCGCGCTTTGACTTTCTTGTTGAAGGCTCTGGTGATACGAGCTTGGTAAAGCTCGATTTGTTGTTGGGCCTGCAAACGCTTGTCGTCTAAGGCTTCTAACTCCTGGAGTCGCTGCTGATGCTTCTCCTCAGTTGTCATTTCCGCTGTCAAGGCGACGCGTAGAGAGGGAATTTGTATTTCCAATGGAAGGACGGCTTCGCATCCGTATACCAAGGAAAATGGCGTGGCTTTAGTTGGGGTTCGCACCGTTGTGCGGTAGGCCCATAAGCATTCACCCAGCTTGTCGTCCCAGTCTCGTTGACTTTTCGAGACGAACTTTTGAGAAGCTTGCCAATAGTCTTGTTGAAGGCTTCTGCAAGACCGTTAGCAGCAGGATAGTATGCCGTTGAGGACACACTCTGGATTCTGAACTTCGCGCAGAATCTCTGGAAAGCCTGGCTGATGAACTGGGGTCCATTGTCATGGATGATACGCCGAGGCACACCGAAGCGGTAAATAACGTGATGTTTCACGAACTTGATCACGTTAGAAGATTTCACCTCTTTCAAAGGGATAGCTTCGGCCCACTTTGAGAAGTAATCGGTTATCGCTAGAATGAACCGATGTCCTTTCGATGATGGTGGGCTGATAGGGCCAACCACGTCCATCCCCACATTTCAAACGGCCAAGTAGAGGTCGTTGAGTGGAGGTACCCTGGTGCTTGATGGATGAAATCACCGTGTATTTGGCAGGCGTAACATCTCTTAGCATAAGCGACAGCATCGGCAATCATCTTGGGCCAATAGTAACCCATCCTTTGGAGTCGATGTGCCAATTTCGGGCCAGGTTGATGAGCTCCACAAGTACCATCGTGGGCTTCTTTCAATACTCCTTGGGCTTCTTTTGTTGAGAGGCATCGGAGCAGGATCCCGTCATGCGATCGACGATACAATGTTCGCGAAATCGCATTATAGTAGAATTTGGGGGCTTTCCTCCGAATGGCGGCCGCCTCCTTGGTGTCTTCGGGCAGAATGTCGTATAAGACAAAATCAATGTAGGGGAATCGCCAGTCTTTAAGCCCTGAAGCGGTCGACACTTCAAGTGTTTCTTTACCGCGATGATCTCCCGCTGACCCTGGGTAGTCTCCGAGGGGAATTTTTGGACAGTATAGGTCGTGGCTATAGACGAATACTTTCTCCATTGCTCCAGCTGGAAGAGCTAAGGAAGCAACGAGGGATGCGAGTGCATCCGCATGTGCATTTTGCCTGCGCGGTACATGGTCGATGTAAAAGTTTGAAAACCTTTCGGCCATGTGAATTGTCGCGTTGTAGTAGGGTACTAGATCTTCATGTCTGGCCTCGTACTCTCCGCGAACTTGGCTGATGATGAGTTTAGAGTCACCGTAAGCCTCGAGATTTTTAACGCCAATCTCATCGGCGAATTGCATCCCAATCAATAGAGCGTTGTATTCCGCCACATTGTTGGAACAAGGCTCCGTTAGTGAGACAGCTCGGGGGATCACATAATTTTGTGGGGAGACAAGTACTACTCCTACCCCCGCCACTACGTGTCCCTTTGGGCTTGTCCTTGATGCACCGTCGAAGAAAAGTTGCCATACTTGACTTTCGAACAACGTCTGAGTCAGGCAGACTTCGGCGGCCTCGTCTGGGAGATCCTCATAGAGTTTGGCTGCCCTCGGATCTGGGTGTTCAGCTAGGAAGTCTGCCACCGCTTGTCCCTTAATGGCTTTCTGCGGCAGAAAATGCATCTCATATTGTGATAGCAATATGGCCCATTTTGCCAGCCGGCCATTTAGTGAAGAAGGCTTTGTCATAAGTAACCTCAGAGGGTTGACTTTTGATATGACATTTATAGTCTGGCCTACCAGATAGTGTCGCATTTTCTGGATGGCGAACACTAATGTCAAACATTCCTTCTCGATCGGGTTGTACCGATGTTCGGCTCCGATCATTGTTCTACTCAGATAGTAGATTGCCTGTTCTCGTTCTTGTTCATCATTCTGAGCTAGTAGAGCTCCCAGGGAATGATCCATTGCTCGGACGTACACTAGGAAAGGCTTTCCGGATACCGGAGCTGCAAGAACTGGTGGTTGGGTGAGGTAGTGTTTGATCTCCTCAAATGCTTTTTGACAAGCGTCGTCCCAAATGAATGAAACACCCTTTTTCATCAGTTTGGCGAAGGGTTGGCATCTCCCGGAAAGGTTTGATATGAACCTGCGGATGTACGCCAATCGTCCTTGTAATCCCCTGAGCTCCTTGAGGCTTCTGGGGGCTGCATCTCTTGGATAGCCCGGACTTTCTCTGGATCCAAATAGATTCCTGTGGAAGTCACAACAAATCCTAGGAATTTGCCACTGGCTACCCCCAGGAAGGATTTGGTGGGGTTCATCTTAATTGATGAGCCCGCATGATGTCGAAGACCACCTTCAGGTCTGCTATGTGATCACCTTTAGTGCGACTCTTCACCGCGATGTCATCGACATAGCATTCCACCGTTTTCCGCATTTGCTGATGGAAAATGGCGTTCATGGCCCTTTGGTATGTTGCCCCTGCATTTTTCAGTCCGAAGGGCATGATGGTGTAACAATATACCCCTAGAGGAGTCCTGAAGGAGGTATGCTTTTCGTCATCGGGATACATCTTGATTTGATTGTATCCTGAGAACCCGTCCATAAAGGACATTCGCTCGAATCCACAAGTATTGTCAATCATGACATCTGTGATTGGCAATGGGAATTCGTCTTTGGGGCAGGCCTCGTTTAGATCACGGAAGTCGATGCAGATCCGGATCTTCCCATTCTTCTTGGCGACGGGGACGATGTTGGCTACCCAGTCGGGATGTTGTTCTTCCCGATGAAGCAGAATCGATGAGCTTTCTGACTTCTGATTGAATTGCCTCCATTATCTCTGGACGGAACCGTCGCTGCTGTTGTTTAACAGGCTTCATGTCCGGATTGATGTTGAGGCGATGCATAGCCACTTGAGGATCAAGTCCAGGCATGTCCTCATAATTCCAGGCGAAGACATCTATATACTCTTGTACAAGAGATATTAGATCCTTCTTCTCTGGAGGCGACAGGCCGTCACTTATGAAGATGGGCTTGGGGTTGGTCTCATCTCCTAGGTTGATCTGAACAACCTTGTCATCTGTGGGTGGCTCACGCTGTTCAAAGCGGATATCCCAAAGAGCATTCAAATGTTTGATCCAAGGATCTGTATCAGGTTGGATCATTTTTTCAACTTCATCTTCCAGATGGCCTGTTGAAACCATGTTTACTGAAAGCCCTTTGAAGATGTTGCCGACACTGACATCTGACTCCCATGATGACGTGTCTGAAGAGCAATCGTTGCTCGACGATTCTTGAGAATCAGAGGCTGATGGGACTGGAGTTGATACATAGCCCAACCCCCTGCGCGTCCGATGATAATAATCGGGGGCCTTCCCTTTTGGTACAAAGGATCGAAGTAGCGTCCTCTTTCCTTTGCCGAAGTTCAACCCGGGCTTGTTGGTTATATCGTACCCCATTTGCTTCATCATTCTGAGTGCTTTCGATTCATAATGGTCGAGCTGAGGGGATTCCTCCTCGCTTTCCGATTCTTCACGGGGTATTGGTTCAGACGAGATTCGCCCAAAAAGTATTGGCTTTTGGCCTTTTCGTCTTGCCGGAACAAGAATATAGATTCCTGCGCATCGCCATTATCTTGGTATGTCCCGAAAGATGATTTTACTGGTACATGCAATGATGTCAAAGCATCCATTGCCGACCAGATGTCATCGTCTACGTCGGTAGTAGTATCCGACGGTATTGAATCGGATGCACACGCAGAAAAATATTCAAAGTCTAGATTCTCATTAATATACCAACCGCCTGCATCGTCGGTGGTATTATCAACATCGAGCTTATTAGTGCTCTTTACAAGTGGTTTTAACTCCCACAGGCACTTTTCTTGCTCGGGCTCAGTGTCAGCCTCATTACCAGAGTCTGGCGCCTCCAGTTGCGGGGTTTCATCCACCGGATCCTGATATAAAAGGGAATCCGTGAAATAATTCTCGACTCCCTTGAACGGATACCTTTCGGCAACCAACGTTTGCACCTTCCCACTCGCGTCAATGTATTTCATGACTTGGTGAAGAGTGGAGGGAACGATGGAGTTGCGGTGGATCCATGGTCGTCCTAGCAGCAGATTGTAGGAAGTGTCGGCGTCGATGACATAGCATGTCACCTCCGACTTGAGGCTCCCAATCTGGCACTTGAGCTTGATCTTTCCCATCGGACGGGTGCCGTTGGCATTGAACCCGTAGATGATCGTCTGTGTAGGGCTCAGACGGTGGGTAGGGATGCCGAGGTGTTGCATGACTCGGCGGGGCATGATGCTCAATGCGGACCCTGGATCTACCTGAACGCGGTTCACCTCAGATGATCCGATATAACCTGTGAAGTACAGGGGTCGATCATGCTTCCCTTTCACCTGCATATCATCTACCGTGAAGGTGATGCAGGGGGCATTCTGGGAAGTGTGGAGGCAGTCCTCTACATCTTCCTCCTTTGGCACCTGGGTCATGAAGACCTCAGCATTTGCCAGAGCTTCTTGCAGAGCTTCCCTGGTCGACTTTGATAGTCTAAGAAGTTCATACAAGGTAATGCGTGCTGGAATGTTGGCCAGCTGAGCCAGGACATCAAAGCGGTAAGGTGCCGAAGACCCTTCCGCGATGCCTTTTTGAAGGCTCGAGAGAATCGAGTCTCCTTCTGCTTCTCCACAGGTGGCTTCGTGGAGGGCCTAGTTGGCTCTGCAGCCGGTTGCGGAGGGTTTACCGCCACTTCGCCGTACTGCTTCAAGTAGGGTTGACCCGAACGAGTTCCCGTCGTTGGTTGGTTGGGCTCTGCGGCCAAGACTATCGTTTCCTCCTCTGAGTCGGTCAGTGAGGGAACATCATCCTCTGCTTCTCGGGAGGAGACACATACCACATGGCAGGACGAAGCTTTTGCCTTGCCTTTGGACTTCCTGTTGGTCACAGTAGTCCACTGTTGTTCATCGACGAGGTCAGGGTGGACCCACATGGTTTCCCCCTGAGGTGTAGGGACGGCTACCAAGCCCTTCTCCTGCTGCTGGTGAGGGTCTGTGTTGACCACTCTTAATTCTCCTCTTGGAATAGGAGTTACCCCCGCAGGCGTTGGAGGTTGTCTCCCGAACTGGAGAACCGACGTTACATTGGCCGTGACCTTCTTCTGCTCTGGTCGGAGCTTGAGCACCTCCGCGTCAATCAAAGCCTGAAGGATGTCTTTGAAGACGTAGCAGCTTTTGGTAGGATGTCCCAACATCCTGTGGTACATACAGTAGTTGGGATTGTCGGTCTTGCCGACTTCCTCCGGGCGTCTAATTTCAGGGAGCTTCAGTCGATTGCTCTTGTTAAGTAGCTTGAAGAGCGAATCGACGTGTTCCTCCTTGAAAGAATACTGCTTGTTGGGGCGTGGCTGGCTTGAAGAGCCACTTGCCCTGCCTGTTTGAGGTTTGGTGGGAGATTTGGTCTCCGTCGCCAAATTATCCTTCCGCTTCGTCTGGAGGGAGGTGTCTGGTGCCGGTGCACGCCTTGTCGACCTTTCCGGCCGCAGCTTGCCTTCCTCTGCCTTGACACGGGCAACAATCTCCTCAGCCTGTTCACCCTGTTGGACTAACTGCTTCCAGGTGCGGCTTTCAGCAACTCCTATTTGAGCAAGGAGTGAGGTTTGGAGATTGTGGCGGCATGTTTCCACCAGGGTGGCCTGGGTCATACCGCTTGGGCACCGGAGTGCCGTGTTCCGAAATCTTTCCACGAAAGATTTGACGGACTCCCCTCTCCGCTGTTTGGTAGCTAAAAGGGTGGGCATTGTGACTTCGGAGTCATCTTCGAAGAAGCGTGTCAAGAACAGCTTCTCTAGATCCCCCTAGTTCTTGATAGAACCCTCCGGGAGCTTCATAAACCACTCAAAAGCCAACCCTTTCAGGGTGCCGATGAACAGTCGCGCCAGAATGGCGTCATTATCTACCACATTCCCGGTCTGGGATTTGAAGTAGTAGATGTGCTGGTTGGGTGACCCCTTCCCGTCGAATGCTTGGAGGGTTGGAGCCTTGAACTTAGGAGGGTATGGAACTAAGTCCCACTCAGCCGGATAGGGCCGGACCACTCCAGCTTCTTGGAGGTCCTTGCGATTGGCAAGGGCCTCGAGGCGTCGTTCCAATTGACTCATCCTCTTAGCATGAGTCTTCTCCTGGTCTTGGTCGCTTCTTGCCTGCGACGAGGGCTTGGACACATCCGAGGTGGATCGTCGTGTCTCGTCGGAAGGTTCGGAGGGTGGGCTTCCTCCCTTTCTCCCTTTCCCCTTCGGCCGTCTAGGAGGAGATCTCGCTCTTTCTTCAAGCAATTTCTCAAGCATATGCTTAAGGGAGTCAATGGATCTCTGTTGAGAGGCGATTATATCCATCTGGTGCTTCTGCGTCTGTTCTAAACGCCTGGCCGTCTCCTCAGGAGTGTCTGCCATGTAGGCGGAAGCTTCCTTCTCGACGGAAGAGTTTGAAGCCTGCGACTCCACTATAGCGGAGTGAGAATCACCCATTCTAATGCCGCGGGCTAAGGCATTATAGTCAATTGGGGGAATGGCCCCTGTCCGGGTGCGAGTGTGTTGATACACCCCCTCCGGCTCAGAGTCAGATTCCTCTGAGTTGACCATTGGTTGTTTTCCCTTGCTTCTGCTAGTCATATTTGCAGTAAGCTCCGGGTATTCAACATCTGAGAAGGTTCTCCTCCTGTGGGAGCGTCTTCTTTTAGCTGACGGGGGAATCAGGGTCAGCTGTCTGATTAAGGACTGCTGGTGCACGCCTGACCCATAATGGCATCCAGAGAGCATATGGATGAGTTGCTGACAGCAGCATGACGAAGTGGCTTGATTGGCACTTCTTTTCCTTGTCAAATAATCCTTCAAATCCGTGAGAGGGGGATTAAAGAGACTGGTCTCGCAACGTCGAAGACGGGAGACAGTCATGTGCTGTTCAGCCTGGACGCAGACTTCAGGGACGCGGCTCTCATGACGCGGCTGTATGACGCGCGCGCGAGTCTCGCGTTGCTGCCTGATGCGTTTAGGCAGAGTTGCTTGAGAGAGAGTGGGCTGCTGGGCCCCACGCCTATGAGTGTGTACTTCCTGCGTTTGAAAAGACGCGGAGGTTTCACCCTGGCGTTTGATGAGTTGGTCCTCAGAGGACTCAACTTGAGGGGTTTCGCGTTTGGGTCGCCAAACGCGGATCTCACGCACTGGACGAGGTGCGGGCAAGGCATCAGATTGTACGCCGCGTCCACCCCCAGTCAGACAACCAACGGTTCCGACTTGGAGTTGACGCGCGCGTCTCCTCTGTCGACGCTCAGCATTCCGGTTGCGTCGAGGAGGTGGAGAGAAACCAACAACATCCTGGTTTATAGAACCAAGAGTGTTCACCACGCGGGTCTCCTGAGAGACGTTGACGCGGGTATTCTGCGCGACGCAGTTGATCGCAGCAGCAGTGGTGCCTGGGACCACGCGGGCCTTCTGGGAGGCGTTGGCGCGTGTGTTCTGTGCGACGCGGTTGATCGCAACAGCAGTGCCGGAGGTCACGCGGGCCTTCTGGGAGGCGTTGGCGTGTGAACTTGTCTTGGCACAGTGGGCATCGGCACCCGGTAGAGCCTCAGATTGGGCTTCGGGTAGCTTTTCAGTTGAGACCCTGCGGCAGACGCGGGTCTTTGGGCTCTTGGAGCCAGAAGAGAGGAACTCTTCATACTTCGCCTGGTCGAACTCGACAACGAGTGTTTCGACCATCTTCCCCTTACGGAGAACATCATCCTGCGCCACGATCTGTTCGTCAGTGACGAAAGTCGTCCCCAGCGGAGTCGCCATCTCTTGTTTGACACGGAGAGGGGGTGGCTGGTGTAACGTTTCCTGGAATCAGATGGAAAAGATTACAGCCGGCTTAATCTTCCGGTTACAAGGGAGGGAGAATATTGAATCTTGAATTCCCCCTTTGTTTAGTGCTGGGTTCTTCGTGTGGCGGTGGAGAGTGAATCTTGTTCTCCGTTGACCGGATGACTGTTTGGACCGTCGGGGATCTTCTCTTCGGTCGGTAGAGGGAGTAACTCAGCTCCGTCTACCAAAACTCTAGAAGAGGAGGTAGGCGAAGAGCGGCTAGTACTCAGTAAGCTCGCTGAAGGGTTTTCTCTCTCTCTCTGTCTCCTTTTTTTCTCGGAATCTCTCTCTTGCCCGATAATCGTCGTCGTCCTCTCTTGTTGTTGTCTGCCCTTCCTCCGATAATTGTCGACCCTCCTTCAATAGTGACGGGACTATTTATAGGGTTTTTAGGGGGTGATCGTGCCCCCTAAAAGTGCTTCACGATGAGGGCCAACTTCCCCGCTACATGGGCGGCGGATGGCGCCATAATCGGGGTAGTTGCAACCGAGACGTGGGTGTCGAGCCGACGCGTCTTGATGCTGAGACGCGGGCTTCGGGCTGACGCGCCTTGATGCTGAGACGCGGGCTTCGGGCTGACGCGCCTTGATGCTGAGACGCGGGCTTCGGGCTGACGCGCCTTGATGACTGAGACGCGGGCTATCTCTCGCGTCTTGATTGTCACATTTAGCCTTGCACCTGGATCTTGGATCTCTGTGTTTTGGTGGCTTGTCTTGGTGATTTTTAGACAGCCTACATTGGCCCCTATATGATTGCAATCACCAAGATAACATCTCTTGGTGGCCCAAGGAAAACATGCAAACCTAGGGTCTTTAGGTACATGGACATCCTATACTTCCAAATATCAATGTTGGAAGGATCATAGCTAGGAGGGGTCATGAAGTCCATGGTATAAACTATGAATGTGCAAACAAACAAATGCAAATGAGATTAGCAAGCAAAAGGATCACTCCTAGGATGTTAAGCCTAAGTATCAGGAGCACTAGCTCTGATACCAATTGAAAAACACCTAGAGGGGGGGGGTGAATAGGTGTAAGTGCTAATCTAAGAAACTAAATGCAAACTAAGTGCGCTAAATGCGGAAGCTAATGCAAATTATGCACAAACTAATACAATACAACAAGTGTAGCCGAATTCCTCTTGCGAGGCTCTGGACTAACTCCCCTTGATTCCCCTTGAAATGGGTTGAGGTGCTATGTGAAGCTCTTGTTGGATGAGTACAAGTTAGGCAAACACACACAGCAATCCAAGCTATATGTGCACACACAATCAAGCCAAGCATACAAGATGTAGCAATATGAATAAGATGCAAGGCAACACAAGCAAATATATAATAAGTATGAAATGAATGATGCTTGTATGAAATGAATGATGCTTGCACAAATTAAGGAGAGTAGAGTTGAGAGACAATAGGATCAAACACAAACACACAAATTTGTTTCGAGGTTCGAGTACCCAACTCTACATCCCCGCCTACACCACCGTGTAGGATTTCCCAATCCACTATAAGGAGTACCAAACTTCTCTCTCAACTTACAAAGCCACCGAGGCTACAACAACCACAATCCACAACACCTCTACCGAAGAGGCTCACAACCAACACTATCACCTCACACTTGAGGGATACAACTCAATCACCCGATCACCTCTACCGAAGAGGGATTCACAAATAAAAGGGTGTTTACAACAATGAGGTTTTAAACAAACAACCTCAAACACTTCTCTTTCTTTTTCTCTTATCTTTTTCCACAAAAACAAGATCCTAATAGTTTAGGATAGTATGATAGCTCAAGTGTGGAAACTATGTGTTTTGGAAAACAAGAACTCAAAGAAAACACTTGGGAAATTTCTTGTAAAAGATAAAGAATGAAAGCCAATACAAAAATCCCAAATTCCAATTTCTTTGATTTTTCCAAAACCCAAAAACACAAAGAATAAATCTTGTTAGCACTTAAAACTCTTTTAAAACTCTTTTAACACTTCAGAAAACTGGTATTTTTCTTCTTGAAAAACTTGGCCAAAATCCCCAAAGAGATGGAGTTTATATAGGCCAAACAGAAAACTAGCCGTTAGAGCTGAGCTGGCAGCTCTGACAGGCGTCGGTCGACCGGCCCGGTCGACCGCCAACGGTCAGAAAAGTGACCGTTGGGCACTAGCGGTCGACCGGCCCGGTCGACCGAAACAACCTGAGAGTTGAACTCTCAACTCGTCGACCGGTCCGGTCGACCGACTACAATGTGTAGCCAGCGTGCACGTCTGTGCACATCGGTCGACCGACCGGTCGACCGGCCACTTGGTGCGGTCGACCGGTCCGGTCGACCGAACTGGCCTGGCAGGCACAGTGCAGATCTGCACAGATACGGGATTTGAAAATAGGTCTTTTCACTCAATAAAAATCCCATAAATTCACAGTAAATCTAAAAAATAGTTTTAATCACAATAAAAACTGTTTTTCTAAAAATATGTTTTTCTAAAACTTGTTTTATCATTTTATGTTAAAACATAAACATGTGATAAAAATTTCAAGACAATATATCAACATATCAATTCATTTTAGAGTCTTGCAAATTTTATCAAAAACAAAACCTGTATTTTGTCAAACTTGATTTTTCCAAAACATGAATAGGGATATCAAAATAAGTTTGTTTACCAAGTTAAAGCATGTATGTATAAATAGAAAACATCTACTATACATATACCATATGTAAACTTGTTTTGATCAACTATTCATAAAAACCAAATATCAAATCATAAAACGTGTGTGTTTTGTGTTCACTTGAGCATATCAACTAAACTAAGCTTTACAAATGGATCTAAAAACTCTATCTAAACTAGGATACCTAAGTCTTCTTGTCGATCTTCTATCTTCAAGTAGACTCGGTCCAAACTCCGTGATTCTCCAAGTGCAAAGGTATAATCTTTAAGCTTTGGCACCGGAATCATCATGAATAGCTTCTAATCATCTTGTTGAAGCTAATCACCAACCTAATATCCTGTTAATGATCTGAAACTTAGAAACACAAGAATATTAGTAAACATAACTACATGAGTGTTGATCATCATCAAAACTAGAGTGGAAGGCCATTGGGCCAACAAAATCATCGGTATTGGTAATGTAAAACTCGGCACATCCCCTTTAATTGAGAATGTAGTTTTAGTTGATGGACTCAAGCATAACCTCTTGAGTGTTAGTCAACTTTGTGATAAAGGTTTTGATGTTGTTTTTGATAATGTAGCTTGTAAAGTAATTGATAGAATTTCTAATACTTGTGTGTTTTCCGGTTTTCGTGAAAGTAATGTTTATATGATAGATATGTCTAATATGACTTGTAATATTACTTGTTTGAAAGCCCTCAATGACGACTCTTGGTGTGGCATAGGAGATTAGGCCACATTTCATTTGACCACATATCTAGATTAAATACAAAGGAAATGGTGAAAGGTATTCCTTGTTGAATTTTAAAAAGGACCGAGTTTGTGACGCATGTCAATTTGGGAAACAAACTAAGTCTTCTTTCAAGTCAATTAAGGATATCATGACATCACGTCCTTTGGAGTTAATCCATATGGATCTTTTTGGCCCTACACAAATCAAAAGTCTAAGTGGGAATAGATTTGCATTTGTTTTGGTTGATGACTTTTCACGATTTACTTGGGTTTTCTTTCTTGAACACAAAAATCAAGCATTTTCATAGTTCCAATCTTTTAAGAAAAGAGTGAAAAAGAAAAGATGTTTCAATTTTAAGGATAAGAAGTGATAGAGGAGGTGAATTCATTAACCTACCCTTTACCACTTTTTGTGAAGAACATGGAATAAAGCATGAACTTTCTTGTCCTAAAACTCCACAACAAAATGGAGTAGTTGAACGGAAAAATCGAACTTTGCAAGAGATGGCTAGGACAATGCTAAGTGAATATGGTCTACCACATTATTTGTGGGCCGAGGCCGTTAATACATCATGCTATATATCAAATCGTGTTTTCTTGTATAAAAATACTTCAAAAACTTCTTTTGAAATGTACTTTTCTAGAAAACCAAATGTTTCATATTTCAAGGTTTTTGGATGCAAATGTTTTGTTTTAAATACAAAAGATAATTTGGGAAAATTTGATGCTAAATCTTATGAGGCTATTTTTGTGGGTTATTCTAGCACTAGCAAGGCTTATAGAATCTTCAATAGATCATCTTTGACTATTGAGAAATCTATACATGTTAAGTTTGAAGAATCTAACTTGTTTGTTAAGAATGTTGTAGAAATAGATGCATTGGATGAGGACTTGGAGAAAGTGACCTTGGAGGATACACCTACTATGGGAGACAAGCCAAAGGATGATGAAGGAAGTGAAGCTAAAGTAAAAGAGGCTCAAGGAAACGAAATTCAATCAATTGAGGTGGAGCCAACTCAACAACTTCCAAGGATTGGAGATACAATCCTCATCATCCCAAGGACCTCGTCATATGTGAAGTATCAAAAGGGGTAACCACTCGCTCTAAACTTCATGATTATTGTGGTCACTATGCATTCATTTCTCATGTTGAACCCAAGAACGTCCTCGAAGCCGAGGCCGATTCATATTGGTTGCTAGCCATGCAAGAGGAACTCAATCAATTTGAGCGCAACCAAGTTTGGCACCTTGTTCCTAGGCCCCACGATAGACCAACAATTGGTACTAAGTGGATCTTTAAGAACAAGTTGGATGAATCGGGTAACGTTGTTAGGAATAAAGCTAGGTTAGTTGCCCAAGGTTACACTCAAATCGAAGGAATCGATTTTGAAGAAACCTTTGCACCCATAGCACGGCTTGAAGCCATACGGATGACACTAGCATTTGCCTCATATAAAGATTTTAAATTATTTCAAATGGATGTTAAAAGTGCTTTTCTAAATGGTTTTATTGAAGAGGAGGTGTATGTTGAACAACCCCCCGGGTTGTTGATCATACACATCCGGATTTTGTGTTTAAATTAGATAAAGCTCTTTATGGTTTAAAACAAGCCCCTAGGGCTTGGTATGAAAGACTTTCTTCATTTTTAATTTCAAATGGTTTTAAGAAAGGTAAAATTGACACAACTTTGTTTACAAACATGTAGAAAAAGATATTCTTATTGTGCAAATTTATGTTGATGACATTATTTTTGGTTCTACTAATGAATCTCTTTGCCAAACTTTTGAATCATGCATGAAGGAAGAATTTGAAATGTCTATGATGGGGGAACTCAACTATTTCCTTGGACTCCAAATCAAGCAAAGGAAGGATGGGATCTTCATCAATCAAGCAAGTACACAAAGGAATTAATCAAAAGGTTCGGGCTTGAAGAATCTAAAGTAAGCAAAACTCCCATGGCAACAACTACCAAGCTTGACAAGGATGAACAAGGTAAAGTTTAGACATTAAGCTTTATCGTAGCATGATTGGTAGTTTATTGTATTTGACGGCTAGTAGGCTGGATATTATGTTTTCCATTTGTCTTTGTGCATGTTTTCAATCTTGTCCTAAAGAGTCTCACATAATTGCGGTTAAACGCATAATTAGATACTTAAGGGCACTTTTGAAATGGGTTTGTGGTATCCGAAAACCGGCCAATTTCAATGACGAGTTTTTCGGATGCCGACTATGCGGGTTGTAGGGTAGATAGGAAGAGCACAAGTGGAACATGTCAATTCTTAGGTAATTGTCTTGTATCTTGATCTTCCAAAAAGCAAAATTCGGTAGCCCTTTCAACCGCCGAGGTGGAGTATGTTGCAGCCGGAGCTTGTTGTGCACAAGTTCTTTGGATGAAACATACTCTCCTTGACTATGATTTAAACTTTGATCATGTGTTAAAATATTTTGTGATAATACTAGTACTATTCACATGACAAAGAATGCAAATCAACATAGTAAAACCAAACACATTGACATTAGGTATCACTTCTTAGAGATCATTATGAGAAAGGTGATATTGATATTGACTATGTTTCTACCGATTTTCAACTTGCCGATATTTTCACTAAACCTCTAGATTATGCTAGATTTTCATTTATTTGTGGTGAGTTGAATGTTTGCATTATGGATTCTTAAAGTAAAATTTCTTTTGTTTTTGTCTTAGTTTAACCCTTTTTGATGTATGACAAAAAGGGGGAGAAAAAGAGTATAAGTTTGTTTGTTGTTTTGTTTGCTTATGGTGTAAGTTTTGTTTGCTTATACTTTGATGTATTTGAGTTTTTTTTGACAAAACTATGTGTTTTCAATGCCTTATGTATTTAGCTCTTCATTGACATTCTTTATACATAGCATTGTTTGAGGGGAGCTTTCCAAGCTCTTCTTCCATTTTTGTTTAAATAACTTATATGTTTTGTCATCATCAAAAAGGGGGAGATTGTTGGCCCAAGGTTACAATCACCCGTTTTTAGTGTGTTTTGATGATTACAAAAAATATTAGTTATTTGTACTAATATTTTTTTTGTTTAAGTGTGTTTCAGGATTCTAACTCTACTAAAAGGTTTACACCCTAAAGGAAGGTGCTTTGGACTCAAGTCAACTCAATTTGGGCTCAAGAATCAAGTTTTGAAGATCACATGGTGAAAGCCCTCTTGAAGCACTTGTGGTACTTAGAATCAATGTAAGAATTAGAATGTTAAAGTTTGAGTGTTGGATATTGGCTCTAGGATACACATATACAATTTGGTTTTGTTAAAAATGTGAGTCTTGTATTTAAGTTTTCATGTTTTAAATTTGGTTTCATGCCTTAGTAGATATTTACATGAACCTAAGTTTTTACAAAATAAATATCATGCTTAGATCATGTTTAAATACTCCTACTAGCATGTTACTTAAGTTTGTTCAAACCCAAAACTATTTCACAAAATTTCCAAGTTCAAAAACCTGCTTTTTTTCCTGTTTCAGGCGGACCGGCCGACCGGCACGGTCGACCGGCGCCAGTGCCAGGACTTGCACACTTGTGCACGTCTGTCGGTCGACCGCCACGGTCGACCGACTGTATGCACTTGCACTCGGGTTTTCTGGGTCGACCGGTCCGGTCGACCGCAGAAGAGAGCTGTGCTCTGTCTTTTGGGACGGTCGACCCGACCGGTCGACCGGAGCCAACGTTTTCTTACCAGCTGAGCTGGCGGTCGACCGGCCCGGTCGACCGCCAAGCCTGCAACAGCCCAACGGCTCTTTCCTCTTTTGTGCAATTCTGAAATCTGTTTTTTGATCTCCTTTTTGGCAGACTTTTACAGGTTTTCCAGTTTGTTTTCAGAGCAAATAAGGTCTAAATAAAATGTTTTAAATTCATTTCTCTCCCTATAAATAGAGGAGAAGACTCTCTACTAAAGACCAAGAAAAAGCCTTAAGTTTTTCAAAAGAGAAGAAAAGTATTTTAAGCTCTTCATTTCCAATACTTTCTTGAGCTATTTCAGTTGTGATTGTTAGCTAATATCAATTCACAACTGAGTTTTTCTCACCACACTCCATAGAGCCAAAATTCCTTTACTCATTCTATAAGGAAATTGTAAAAGAGTGAGACATTGTAAAAGAGTTTAAGTGATCAAGTTGTGATCATTTTGGTGACTTGTGATCTTCTTCATCTTGTGGAGACACCTCTTCGGTAGAGGTTTTGTAAGTTGTGGAGCTCGGTGCTCGGGTCTTCGGTAGGCCATTGTAATCGTCCTCGGTGGATAGTGGAAACCCTTCACGGAGGTGAAGGCGGGGAGTAGAGCGGTGGCTCGAACCTCGAAATAAATATCTTGTGTTTGCGATTGCCTTGTGTCAATTCTTGTTTTAATTTCTCTTGCTCTAGTTTGCTCTCAATTACTTGCTTGTGATCTTGTTTCTTTCTTTGTGCTATTATTTCAAGCTTGTGATACTTGTGATATATTGTGTGCATCTCACCATTCATTCATCTTACTTTGCCTTGATCGATCATATCTCATACAACAAGGTTGCATTGCGCACCTCTAACCCATTCAAGGGGAATTGGGGAGGAAGGAGTTCAGAACATCTCACGGGGTATTCGGCTCTTAGTCTTGTTTGAGAGATCGTTGCATCATTCATCATACTTAGTCACAAAAAAAATCATTAGATTAGCAATTACACCTATTCACCCCCCTCTAGGTGTTTTTCAATTACAAGTATCTCTTCTTGAGATTTCTCGGGAAGTGTGCTGGTAGATGTCTAATCGGTGCGTGATCACTTTGTTTCATTGACCACATAAAAAATTGAAGCAGGATCTTCCGCTTAGGAATTCCTTCTTGCCTGGTTCGAATATTCCCATGCCCATGGAGAAGCTTGGTGAAATTCAGATGAACTAGGGTGGCCGAACCCTGATTTAGTCCAAAGAATTATGGAGAATGCATGTCACTATTGGAAGCTTTACGCTAAAGAATTTACATTCTTATTATGAAGAAAAAGATCTTGTTTGTTTTCTCTCTCTCTCGCTCTCTTTGGCTGAGGAGTCACCTTTTTCTTTTAGCCTACAATCGGCTATTTATAGACCAAGTAAGGGATATTAAATCCCTAAAAAATAAGCTAACAGCTATAAATACAGCTATTGCAATCTTCAGATGAAGATATAATAGCCGTGGGCGAAACTATTCAGCTTCTGGCGAAACTAATTCAGCCTATGGCGAGGCTAATTAGTCTATGGCCACGCTAGCTTTCCAGGTTGTTAACACTCAAAGAAGCTTATCTCCTTGATTATCTCTTCTAACTAAGAGATTTGAATCTCCAAATTATCTCTTTTAGCAGAGATATTTGAATTACTAAGATATTTGAATCCCTTGATTATTCCACTAAATAAGTAGGATGACTAATCAAGGAGAATATCTCTTTTAAATCCGTTCAAGGACTTGGAAAGATAAAATGACCTGGAACTTCGCTTATTGGTGAAGCTTTGCCTTTGGCGAGGCTAAAGAGCTTACAGCTTCGCTATCGCTCAACTTATGCCTTTGGCGAGGCTAAAGAGCTTACAGCTTAGCTATCGCTCAGCTCTTCATAGAGCTATCTACTCTTGCGACGTAGCTATAGTTCAGCTTCACAGAGCTAGCCCAAAGCTTATGGCGAGGCCATGCCTTTGTTTGGCATCATTAGCCTTTGAGATGCCTATATCTTCTGGCAAAGCTATGACTTAGCTTAGCAGAGCTAAGTAAAGCTTTATGCAAAGCTAGAGAATGTAGCCAGTTGGCTCAGCAATGCGAAACTAGAGTTTAATTTTGTTTGTGCTTGCTAACAGAATTGTCATCGGCCCTTTTTATGGCTTGTCTTTTTGAAGTGTCGACAAGTCAGACATTATTCAGACCAATTGAAAAGCTATTTGGGAGTTTCTCTTTTGTAATCGTCAACACCTGTGAGCTCCGCGTTTTCAACTCAACACGCGAATCTGCATAGCTCCATATCTTCAGCTCAACATGCGAGCCTGTGAGCTCCGCATTCTTCATCAGAGTGAGGTCCGCGAGGCCGGCGTTTCTGATATGATAGACAATAGTTACTGGGTCAATCAATACCCACTTTCTCTCCACATAATGAAGCATAAATCCCCATTATGGAGAGATTTAAGGGGACAATTATCCTCTTGAAAACCCCTATAAATTGCTATGAAAGAGTAAACGCTTCAAGTGAACAAAAGAGTTCAAGTGAACAAAAGAGTTTACTCTTTCTAACTTGCTGAGTTCAAGTTTTAATCTCTTTGAGATTCTTTTCATCCATTGACTAGAGTTGCACACTTCACCAGTGAGCAAGAAGAAGGTTAGAAGATCAAGCATCCAGTTTGGATTATCAATGGAGAACAAAAATTCACTCTCTACTGTTACACAAAAGAAGCTAGCATTAAACAAAGGAGAGATCAACTCAAAACTCTCTCCTCTTCTGTAATCGGATTGTATCCGTTTTAATTTTCATCCATTCATTGAAATATTACTTCAAATTTTTTTCGATCCAATAGAAGATGGCAACTCCGCTAGTGAAGTGGGTGTGATTTTTAACTTGACGGAGATTTGTTTACTGTTAGAGATATATTGTTTAATATAACAGTAATTGGATTTGCGATTTGAGCAAATTGAATTGTCAGATGAAATTTCGCTCTTGAAATGCGAGACCCACGTTCAGACATTGAGAGAGCTCAACTCCCACGAGTCCAGAGCCAGTTCTTAATAGCTCCTACTGTAGACTTAAGGGACAATCTGACTCGGCAGAGGAGTGTACAGTAAATCACTACCCAATACTGCTGTGAGCGGCTTATCACAGCAGTACTCTCCGAGTGCCACTGCAGCTTTCATACAAGCAGACTGTCGGTCTTCAATCAGTTGTTAGAGATCCCACCATCTAACTTATCCAAGAGGCGCCGCCCCATAAGAAGAAGTCATTCTTCGACGTTGAATGCCCCGAGGTGTCTTCCAACATGGTGGTCCAAGCACCATGTTAAGCAAGTCGAATAAGAAGCAACTGGCTCTCAGTTCTGAAGAGTCTGATGTTGAACGTTCCTTAGATTTAAAAAAATACTGATTGAACTTGAAGGAATCTGTCAATGTACTTGCATTCAAACTGGAGCTATAGCCCCAGTGGATTACAATGCCCTCGCCAGGGGGATTGAAGCAAGTGATGAGCAATCTGCTATCATAGAATCTCAATCGTTTAACTTTTATATAGAGAAAGAGGCCTTTGCATATACGGTCAGTAATCCAGAAAAGGTGGCTAGGAGATTCGAGGAGCAAGCTCAAGTGCAGAAGGAGCAGCAGGAGATGCTTCGAGTTTAGCAAGAATCTACCAAGGACCTTAAGGTGAGGATAACTCATTTGCTGACAAACTAAAGGAAGAAGTCGAAGGGTCCCAAGCTTAATGCTTCCTCTAGCAAAAGCAAGGGGAAACAGAAGAAAGGAGAAAGCTCTTCTTCTGAGAAGACTGAGAGTGAGAACAACTCTAATTCTCAATCTCCCAAATTCATCTAAAGAGGAGGATGGTTCAGAAAATGGAACCCATCACTCCAAGAGGATGAATGAGCTAGAGATACGCCTGGAGGCCGTTGCTAATCAAAGTAACCTTCAAGAAGCGGGGGTAGTCTGGCCGTACCCAGTTGAGTGGTTGTTTCTCCCTATCCCCCAAGTTCATAGCACCTACACTATAGACCTCTGACAGTGAAGGTTCCCTGAACCAACACATATACTACTTCAAATCTCAGAATGGGAACGTACTATCAAATGACGCTATCATGGCTCATTTATTCATCGACACTCTCAAGGGGGTGCTTTTTAATAGTTCATGAAGCTTCCTGCATGCTTCAGCAAGAACTGGGCTGATCTGGAGAAGCTTTTCTTAGCCCGCTTCTTTGAAAATAACACCGAAGTGTCTACTCCACCTTTCTAGCTATGAAGCAAAAGAAAGGAGAGTCTATCAAGATGTTTGTGGAGAGATTTCAGAGTATGGCGCTCTGATGTTCTAGTAGTATAACGTAGTCTACACTGGTGGAAACTTGTCACCAAAATCTGCAAACCACACTCCTAGCCCTGATAGGAGTGGTCAAGTGTCGCACTTAGAAGCAGCTGATGCTACAAGGTGAACAAGCAGAGGAGATCGTCATCAGGGTCAAGGCAGAAGAAAAGGAGAGTAAGCCAAGATCGGAGAAATCAGTACGACACGCTTTAGAATTATCTTCTAAACTGAGAAGAAAGGATACTCTAGCAACTGAGGCTAAGTCTCCTTCCAAGCCCAAGTCGGCAAGAGGAGGCAATTCTTCAGAATAGATATGAGACAACAAACAATACTCCTTCAAGGACGAGCATGTTGTCTCCCTATTTAAGCTTCTTCACAAAAGCAACAAGCTCAAGCTGTCGAGGCACACCGCCTTGAAGAGGTAGGAAAGACAGACAACCCCAACTACTGCTTGTACCATAGGATGGTAGGACATCTGATTGACAAAAAGTAAGCACAAAAATAGGTAAAGGAATGTGGGTCGAGGTTACTGCTTTTGCGATTCTTCCATAGTAGCAAAGTGGCTCTAGATTGTATTCACAAGGAGGGAGAGCGATGAAAGCTTGATGCGGCTTCGTTGTTCAAGAAAAGAGAAAGTTCTTTGTTTCAAATAAGAATTTGAAAATGAAAATAAGTTGGTTTCAAAGATTGTTTTAGAATAATTTGGTGGTTTGTAAAAGTGATTTTTCTAGATAGTAAAAACGCATGGCTAACTTTCTACTAAGTGCTCCCACTAATCTCTAACTTCTTGAAGATGTAGCTTCACGATGGATTAAAGACAAGTAGTATCTTTATGCATAGGAACTATTCACGTTGGAACTGAATGAAAGTCCTTCCTTTAACTTATCTTCACATGGCAAAACTTGGACATTCCCTTATCAAGATCTAATAGAAGGCGAGAAAAAGGAAAGACACAAGTACACTAATGGTATCTGCAAAGTTAAAAGGAAAATCTCTAACTTAAAAAAATAAATAAAGTTTAAACTCTATAGATCATTAAAAATTCGTTAAGCATGAAATATAAGAGAGCTAATACTTATACGTAAGTTAGAGTTAGAACCCTCATCTTAAGATGTCATAGCTCTCGTTTCCACAAGGCCTGTTTGACACTATTGACTCATTTAGTTTATCAATCAAGTTGTTAAAGATTAGTGGGTTAGTAGTTAGTTAGCCATGCAATAAGAGAGTTAGTTAGACATGGTAATAAAAGAAACAAAAAGAGAAGAGGTAAAGAGAAAGGGAGTTACACTAAAACAAGAAAGTAAAAGCAAATGAAAAAACAACAAGTAATGGAAAGAAGGAAGAGAAGTAGTTACTTGTATTAGATTGCCACCTTCAAATACAACTTTTACACACTCTCTTTGTTTCAATCTAATAGTTAAAATAAAACTAGAAGAAGAAGAAAAACAACAACAACTACAACCTAGAAACAAACTAACAACAATGCTCTAAACTCTGGATCTCCTTCTCTTCAGACCCCAGGGGGTATTTATAGGCACAGGGGAAAGAGGGCAGGGGGCTGACCCCTGGCCCAAAGCTCGGGTGCCCCTGCACCCGTACAATTGCGGAAACACGGCCCAGGCCGTGTTTCCGCAGCCATGCCAGGGCGGCACGCGCCTGGCTTCAGGCAGCGTGTCATCCTATCTGTCCCCTATCAGGTGGATCTTTTGATTTCTGAATTTGATGCCCTGGGCTGACAAAATCTCCTTTTTAAGGTCAATGGCTACTTGGTAGGCCTTTAATCATCCATTAAATGGTGATTTAGGGTCTTCTTCTTCATTTGCACACCATGGACCTTGGATCAAGCAAGCAAAGCTTTATTAGCATAATTTTATATCAAATAAATATGCGGATGTAATAAAAATTATACAAAATTAGAGACTAATTATACCCCCACACTTATCTTTTTGCTCGTCCTGAGCAAAACAAAAAATAAGAAAATTATTACACCACTTTCGCAGTTGACGCAATTACACTGAGCATGTGCAACGTGCCTTTAAACCTGTAGGTTTTCCCTAGAGGAGAAGTGTTGTCTCATTAGGTTTTTCAGCGGATTGCACCTACAAAATTCAGTAAGTGAAAAAATATTTAGTTGTTAGCAAACCTCTTTCAAGAAAAAGAACTTTCAATCATCTAAGTAAAAATGACCGAATGATGTAAGAATTAGGCTCAACCCTCATAAGTCCTCCTATACTTTAGCCTTTATAAAAGAAGAAATTATGGTTTTTCTTTAAATTTAGAAAGGATTTTGTACTTCTAACTCATTCTATTATTTTTCTTTAGATAGATATACATAATGTGTAAGTGTGCTGTGCTTGAGATTTTTCAACTCAACTTTGAATATCATTTAATTTTATTAATATTTATCTATTATTATTTTCATTAGGCTTTCTACTTTACTCATGTAACATATATCAAACTGATGACTCCCAAACCAGATGGTTTTAGGGCACCAGGTGAAACAACACAACTCAGGTTAAATATGCAAGTAGAGTAGGCCGTGAAATCAACATTTACTTATATATTATATTTTTTTGTTGTTTTTTTTAGCGTGAGTAATCATGCTTCTTGAGGCACAATTATCTAGCATTTTTTTCAGAGTTGTGTCTCTAAATCCCAAGCATGTGTGTGATTTATGCATATCTTACTAAAGTGAAATAAAAGGTATAAGTTATTTTCCTTATCCCTCCCAACTCTTAGTCAAAACCAATATTTCATTTTTATTTAGGCTAAAATAAAGATTCCTTAATAAGGTTCCCTTAATTCTTACACCCTTTTGGCATTTTTATAAAGAGTATGAAAATTCTTTTTTCATTCTGGAGTTTTTTTTGTAAAAGAAAAAGAAAAAGTGAAAATGTTAGCACCCCCCACACCTATCTAATGCATTGTCCTCAATGAATATCATGTAAATGCAAATGCAATAAATGAGGTGAAAAAATGATGTTATCGCCTTTGACGAATTGCGCCGACCAAGTGCGATAGGCGAAAGAAATGTCAAAAATATAGAAAGGGTAAGCATATAAACAAGAAGGAAAGATTTTTTTTTTTTAGTTGCAGTGTGGATGGCTGTGGTTAGGTGTATGACGGGGCAAAAAAAGTCAGCACACTATCAGTCGGTGATGCAGGCTCAGTGGTCAAAAAGTGCTTCAGTCTTTACCCATTCACTTTAAAATTTGTGTATTCGTAGGATCGATAATAATCACAGCACCGTGGGAGAAAACGGTGCGCACAATGAACGGTCCTGACCAACGAGTCTTCAGCTTTCCCGCGAAATATGAAGCCTAGAATTGTACAACAGAACCTTGTCTCCCAAGGCAAAGTTTTTCCAGTTTATTACCTGATCATGAAAAAGTTTAGTCCTTCTTTTGGTGATCCGAGCATTCTCATAGGCTTCATTCTGTATCTCCTCTAATTTAGAGATCTGCAGTCTTTTTAGCTCACCGGCTTTACTCAGATCAAAATTGAGTTACCTAATGGCCCAGAGGGCATGATGTTTGATTGAAGCTTAACCTGCACACAAAATACAAAATTTCAGAACTTAAGAATAAACATGTGCAAGTGCTCAATCCTACCGCTATAGCAAGTGGCTATGCGGGTCGTGATCCATAAGGAGGGTTTGCGATAGAAGCATTCAAGGTTTTTGTATTGAAATCTTATGAAGAAAACAAAAGTTCTTCTTTGTTTAAAGAAATGAAAAGAGTTATGTTAAAGTTAGAAAGAAAGCGATAGATGAAGAAGGTGGAGAAACCAAAAAATGACTATGTACAAATGAATTGGAAAAAGAGTGAAAACGATTTGGAAGATGTGGTGAAAGAAATCGTGTTGGCGATCTAAACTAAGAAATAAAAGAAAGGAAGAAGATTAAAGAAGTACTCACCTAGTTTGGTTCATGACTTACCTGGAATCCTTGCATGTTCTACCTTGCTTGGAGGCGTTCAACGCATAAATCATAGGATCGAGCTCAGTCCCCGTTCACATTATATCATCAAGCGGAGCAAGAATGAAGTGATAGGATCTTGAGGAGGAGAACGTATTCATGAACTATCGTTGGCACTCACAAAGGCTTTTGTATACTTATACTTCTGGATTCACTTGCATGCTCATCAAAAACAAAAGAGGTAAAGTGGAAAGAGGAAGAAGAAAATAAAAGTAAATACGAACATAAAACAAAAACATTTACCTTTATTACTTGCAGAAACAATGGAAGAAAGGAGGAGGGTACATCGGTGTCACTCTCAACATAAGCCTCTCTCTTTTACTTACATGAATCTTCATCTAACCTAAGCTTACATACAAATTACATAAAAAGAAAAGAAAGACCTAAACTATAAGAAATGAAAACTAGTCTAAATCCTATCTCTGCATGGTCGTTCATTTTCAGTGCAAATACTGGCTTTTTATAGGCATAACCCACACGAGGAGGATCCCGGGGAGATCGGGGGAGCAAACGCTCCCCCTAACTCCCAACCAAGCCGCGAAAACGCAGCTTTGGTCACGTTTCCATGGCCAGGGTGTGGCCAGGTGGCCACACCCTGTTGGTGGGTCACCCGGGTTTTCGGTCTGTCTTTATGTTTGATTGGATTTGCAGTTTAACTCCGAGATTTTGAAGAAATGGCCGTTGATCTTTGCTTCAATCGATCGATTCTGAGAGGATTCTTCTCAACCGGTTTTTCAACCTCTTGATTTTGCCCTGATTCAGTGAGCTCGAATTAATTCTGATTTAATTCAGAATTTTGGTGGGCTTTTGGGCTCATTTCTCTTCATCTCCTTAAGGAATGGGCCTGCAAATAAATAAACATTTAATTAGGACAATGCAGATTTATTCTGTAATTAGTATGGAAATATGATACTAAATATGCAACATTAGTGACCAACACCCCCATACCTATCTTTTGCTCGTCCTCGAGCAAAATAACTAAACTATACTAAGGATTATTAGACCACTTTCGCAGGTCACGCGATTGCACTGAGCATGTGCAACAAGCCGTTAAACCTCTAGGTTTTCCTAGAGGACGAGTTTTGTCTCGTGAGAGTTTCAGCAGATTGCACGCACAAAATCCATAAGAAAGAGAAATAAAGAGTTAGTATTTTCGAAAAGCATTTTGAAAGAGAAAAATATTTGAAATATAATTGTAAGATTTAAGCAATTTATAAATTATAGGAAAACTGAATTTTCATTCCTAAACTTAGTCTCTATTCAAAAATTTGTTATCAATCAAAGTAAGGAGTCAAATTGTACTTCTCATTTAGTCTATTACTTTACCCTAAGTCATATGCACCTTGTGATTGTGAAAATTTTGACTAAGAGTTCATTAACTCTAACTCTTATACCTTATTTATATATATATATTTTGGTGGTATTATTCCTTAGTTTCTATTAGGCTTTCTAATCTGCCCATGTAACGAGCCTTTAATCGATGACTCCCAAACCAAACGGTCTTAGGGTACCGGGTGAGAAAAACACCCCAAGGACTTAAGGACTCGAGCAAACAAGGCCACAAAACTAAGAATTTTATTATATGAACCTCTTTTAGGCGTGAATTCTTATGCTTTATTAGGCACAAATACCCAGCTTAATCAGAGGATTTTTATATATTTTTTTCTCAAACTTATCTAATCATCTTTCGCATAAATACTAAGGCTTGCTTAGGCCAAAGCACCTAGCTAATCAATAATTAGATTGTTCATTTTTCATATATACATATATATATATTATATATAATATATATTATATATATATATATTATATATATATATATATTATGAGAGAAATGTAAATCAGCTGGCACAGGAGGTAACTCCCTCCTATGTCGCACTCAAAAATCGTACTTTCTGAGTGAATTTTCAAGATCCGAGCACATTATCATCATCTTCATATTCTAAGATATACATATATAAAAAATCAAGTGATTTGAAGTTCGTTTACTTATTGATCTAATCGTTCCATTTTTTCTATTGTTAAAAAACCGTTAATGTTTGAACACAAAGAAAATAGAGTAAACAAACTTCAAATCACTTGATTTTTATATGTGTATATCTTAAAGTATGAAGATGATAATGTGTGGTCGGATCTTGAAAATTCACTCGAAAAATTGATTTTTGAGTGTGACATAGGAAGGAGTTGCCTCCTGTGTCAGCTGATTTACATTTCTCTCATATATTATAAGGCATAAGAATCTTTATTTTTGAACCCTAAGTGTGTAGTGTATGAAGTGTACATATTCATTAAGGTAAAGATCAAGACTAAATTACTTTGACAAAATTATCTTCCTAACCCTAAAAATCAAACAAATAATCTTATTTGACCAAAGTATAAGAAATCCTAATTTAGATTTTCCTATTCCTTAAAATTAACTTAATTTCTTACAAAAAAATATGTCAAAATATTATTTCTATTTTCAAAAAGTTTTTAAAAGTAAAGAAAATGTAAATATTTTTTTGTTTTTAAAAGAAAAAAAATTAGTTATGTTAGACCCTCCCCCACACCTATCTTATGCATTGCCCTCAATGTATGAATTAATGCATAGATGCATGAAAAGAAAAAAGAAAAGGAAAATGTTACCTTAAGGTGGTGTTCCGGTGGTGGTCTGATTGGTCCACGAAATGCGGCCCAATTGACTTTCGTTGGGTTCAGAGGAACCCACCAGAAATATCTCTATATAACCCATTAAAATGAGAATTCATAATGGATTTTTATTAAATATTTGACCCCATCTAATTTTCAAATTCCATATTGATTTCGGAGTCAAATTTGTCAACCACCTCGTCCCAGAATGGAGTGTGAAAAGATAGAATGATTGACTTGGACTCAGAAGTACAAGAACTAATACCGACTCAGGAAGGTGACTTAAGTCAAGTAAAGGTTCAGGAGTCGAAATAGGTTCAGGAATGGGTCCAAGTCAAGAAGTTGAAACTCAAGTCCACATTATTTTCCAACATGGAATGTGACTTAATATTGGTGATTCAAGTTCAGGAATGATAGGTGAGGGAATTAAAACTGACTCTAAAATATTACTCAAGTTTGGTAACAAAACAGGAGCAATATTGATTCAGAAAGTTGAACTGGATCCCCGATTTGAGAATCTAGGTCACATATCTCATTGAGTTCAATATCAAAAAAATGAGAACTTGCCAATTTGTCAATAGGATTTTCAAAATTGTAAAATTGGTCAAGTTCAATATGATCATCAAAAATAGGTGATTCAATTTCATGATGAATTGGCACAGGATCCAATGTTGACTCAGGGAAAAATATTGAAGTCAGGTGAAGACAACGGAGTCATTATTGAATCAGGAAGTAAAATTGAATCACTAAGTTGAGATTCATGATCATATTTCATTTTCAAGTTCAATTTCAACTTGCCAACTGTCAATATTCTTTTCAAAATTTGGAGTTTGGGCAAGTTCAAATGACTGTTCTGAAATGGGACCTTGATTTCTAAACTACATGACTCTTTGGCTCTAACAGAATGGTTACCGACATCAGAACTGGCCAAACGGTGAGAATGTAAAGATTGGACCATCATATCTATGTCGTGATTACGAGCGTTTTGAGCCTGAGTCATGGCTTCAAGCATCTCTTCATAGTGATATGTTCATTGTTGTGTTGAAAAGATGAAGTGTTGTCTTGAAATTGGTAGTGAAAATGTGAGTCCATTAGATTTTGTGATTTTTGTTTGGACTCATGCATACTCATTTCCAAAATTGATGGTTTCTATTTTGGACTGGTGGAACTGAGTATGAATCTTGAAAATATTGTGGACTAGGTGGAGAAGGAGGACAAGTTGGTTGAAAATTGGACTCGGGGTAGGTGAATCCCCACTGACTCTGTGAAGAGTTGAAATCATTCTGGAAATTATAGTTATTAGTTTGGGGCATGGGTTATATTGATTCGGATAAGACCAATCCGGCGCACTAGGCTGGTTAAAGTTATGATATGCCGGGTTGGTAATATCCGAAAATGAAGTCGGTGTGTATATGGGATTATTATTGAAGTTGAAAAAATTATTATTATAAGCCATATCACACAATAGAATACAAAGAAAGAAAAACAAACAAATAAGCAAACAAAAAAGAAAAATTCTAACCTAAGTTAGGGTAGACCTATGACTTAGACGACTCCTAACTGGTTAGACCGTCCATGGGAGGTATAATGCAGACTTTGACCACAAGCTAATCAGCCAGGTCAGGGCAAGGTTGGTGGGAGGTTTTCCGTCAAAGACGTTCCTTAATTAAGTAACTACCAACCTTCGGGCTTTCGGCCCTTAATCCCTTTCCTAGACACTATTTTGCAGGAGTCAAATTCCAATACTTTTCCCCTTAGGATAATCTCCTAATTGAGTCCGAGATGTCCCTAGGGCCAACGTCTACTCATTTTCAGTTAGGCTGGGTGAGTGCTTGAATCTGATTTTTTGGCCAAGGAAGGGTGATTAAATCCCCACCTTATCTTGTTATGGGTTAGTGCCCTTAAGATAAGTTTGTGCAAGTGTACAAGATATGTAAATAAGATTCACTCAAAGCTATGTAAATCAACCTAGAGATGAGTCCTATTCTACATGCAATGCGAACATACCTTGCTCCAGCACTCTTCAATAGTAAAAATAAATGAATTGAAAAGACGTGCCTAAAATGCAAACGTCTAATCAATTTTTTATCTTTTTCAACAAGTATTTTACTGTTGGTTTATTAGCAAGCTTTTGGTGATGGCATATAAGAAAAAACAAATTGCAGAAAACTAGAATTTTGCAAGTCAAGTAGCCCTGCAAAAAACCACGTTAGTAGTTAACTCCTTTTTATCGCGGAATCGCGGCTTTGGCCGCGAAAACGCGGCAAAGCAGAGGGTACTTGGTCTCTGCTTTCTAGAGCAGAGGCCCAAGACCACTTATATGTTACTGCAATCTTATTTTCCTGCTTTGCTTGCCCTATAACCTGCAACAGAGAAGAAAGTTCGTTTTAGTTCTAAAAAATTTTCAATAAAATCAGATTTCAATAAAAATGTTACCCTCCCCGGCAACGACGCCAAATTTGATTGAAGCTTAACCTGCACACAAAATATAAAATTTCAGAACTTAAGAATAAACATATGCAAGTGCTCAATTCTACCGCTATAGCAAGTGGCTATGCGGGTCGTGTTCCACAAGGAGGGTTTGCGATAGAAGTGTTCAAGATTTTTGTATTGAAATCTTTATGAAGAAAAACGAAAGTTCTTTGTTTAAAGAAATGAAAGAGTTATGTTAAAGTTAGAAAAAAAGCCTTAGATGAAGAAGGTGGAGAAAACCAGAAAATGACATGTACAAATGAATTGGAAAAAAGAGTGAAAACGATTGGAAGATGTGGTGAAAGAAATCGTGTTAGCGATCTAAACTAAGAAATAAAAGAAAGGAAAGAAGATTAAAGAAGTACTCATCTAGTTTGGTTCATGACTTACCTGGAATCCTTGCATGTTCTACCTTGCTTGGAGGCGTTTCAACGCATAGATCATAGGATCGAGCTCAGTCCCCGTTCGCATTATATCATCAAGCGGAGCAAGAATGAAGTGATACAGATCTTGAGGAGGAGAACGTCTTCATGAACTATCGTTGGCACTCACAAAGGCTTTTGTATACTTATACTTCTGGATTCACATGCAAGCTCATCAAAACAAAAGAGGTAAAGTGGAAAGAGGAAGAAGAAAACAAAAGTAAATACGAACATAAAACAAAAACATTTACCTTTATTACTTGCAGAAATAATGGAAGAAAGGAGGAGGGTACATCGGTGTCACTCTCAACATAAGCCTCTCTTTCTTACTTACATGAATCTTCATCTAACCTAAGCTTACATACAAATTACATAAAAAGAAAAGAAAGACCTAAACTACAAGAAATGAAACTAGTCTAATTCCTATCTCTGCATGGTCATACATTTTCAGTGCAAATACTGGCTTTTTATAGGCATAACCCACACGAGGAGGATCCCGGGGAGATCGGCGGAGCAAATGCTCCCCCTAACTCCCCAACCAAGCCGCGAAAACGCGGCTTTGGCCGCGTTTCCGTGGACAGGGTGTGGCCAGGTGGCCCACCCTGTTGGTGGGTCACCCCGGGTTCTCGTTCTGTCTTTATGTTTGATTGGATTTGCAGTTTAGCTCCGAGATTTTGATGAAATGGCCGTTGATCTTTACTTCAACCGATCGATTCTGAGAGGATTCTTCTCAACCGATTTTCAACCTCTTGATTTTGCCCTGATTCAGTGAGCTCGAATTAATTCTGATTTAATTCAGAATTTTGGTGGGCTTTGGGCTCATTTCTCTTCATCTCCTAAGGAATGGGCCTGCAAATAATTAAACATTTAATTAGGACAATGCAGATTTATTCTTTAATAAGTATGGAAATAAGATACTAAATATGCAACATTAGTGACCAATCAATGTTCTAACTCTACTAGTGGATGACAGGCTTTTCTGAATATGATTCTGTAAGGAGACATCCCAAGACTGTCTTAAAAGTAGTGCGGTAAGCCCACAATGCATCGTTGAGTTTGACCGACCAATCCTTTCGGTTTTGTCTGACAGTCTTTTCTAAAATGAGCTTGATCTGTCGATTGGTGACTTCGACCTGCCTATTTGTCTGGAGATGATACGGAGTAGATAACTTGTGATTGATAGAATATTTTCGCATCAGAGCTTCAAAAAACTCTATTGCAGAAATACGATCCATTATCATTAATTATCGCTCTGGGGGTGCTAAATTGGGAGAAGATATTTCTTTGAGAATTTTGACAACCACTTTGTTATCATTGGTCTTTGTTGGCACAGCTTCTACCCGTTTAGAGACGTAATCGATAGCAACCAAAATGAACTGGTTGCTGAACGAATTAGGGAATGGTCCCATGAAGTCGATACCCTAAACATAAAAATTTCAACTTCTAGGATCGTGTTCAGGGGCATCATGTCTCTTCTTGAAATTTTCTCAATCTTCTGACAATTTACACATGTCTCACAAAAGTAGAATGAGTCTTTGAACAAAGTGGCCAGTAAAACCCACATTGTAAAAACTTTCTCTGCAGTCTTACGGGGACTGAAGTGTCCTCCGCATACAAGTTCATGGCAAAAACTTAGCACACTCCTCTTTTCTTTCTCTGGTATGCATCGTCGAATAATCTGGTCGGGATAATACTAAAAAAGATACGGCTCCTCCAAGAATAAGTACCATACTTGGGCAAAGAAACGACATTGGTCTTGCTTTGTCCAGTCAACGGGTATTTGTCTAGTGGCCAAGTAATTGACTATGTCCGCATACTAGGGTTCCTTGAAAATGGCCAGGATGCGCTCGTCTGAGAATCCTCATTGATCGAAGCATGTATGATAAGTGTGTTTGGAATTCATGATAGATCAGCAACCATATTTTCTATGCCTCGTTTATCCCAAATTTTTAGGTCAAATTCTTGAAGCAAAATGATCCACCAAATCAGTCAGGCTTTTGCTTCCTTCTTGGTCATGAGGTATCTTAGTGCCGAGTGTGAAAATCATCTAGAGGGGGGGTGAATAGGTGATGAAGCTAATCAAAGGCAATTTAAAAATTATGAAGCAAGTGAATGCAAATGCAATGCAACAATCCCCAAAACAAGACTAAGAGCCGTATGCCCTTTGCGGGTTCTGAACTCCTTCCTCCGGCTTCCTCGTAAAATGAGTTAGAGGTGCGCAATGCAACCTTGTTGTATGGGATTTTGATTGACAAGATGAAGTATGATGAAAATGGCAATAGTAATCAAAAACACAAAGTAATAGCAAGGGAAAGTAAACCAATCGCAAACACAAAGATATGTTATCGAGGTTCGAGCACCCAGCTCTACTCCCCGCCTTCCCCAGAAGGATTCTAGCTACTTCCACTATCACAAAGATCAATACAATGGAGTACCCAACTCCTACAATTTCAGCACAATTGAATTCCTTAGTAATCAAAAGATCACAAAACTCTCTCTTTCAAATATCTCTTCCCTTACAAAGGTCCTTAGAGAATATTGAGAAGGAATGAAGCTCTTGTGTAAGTGAAGAAAATTGAAATCAAATCAGAGAGTATTATCAAGAAAACACTTCTGAAAGAGTGAGAAATATCAGCACAAAAACCAAGAAAAATAGCTCTTTTGAATATCACAAACTTTGAATTTTTCTCTTGAATAATTGTTGTAATGAAACTCTCCCCAAACACCCCTATTTATAGGAGAGGGCTAGGGTTTAGGGTTAGGAATTAATTACTGAAGATTAGGAAGTAATTAGTTCCAAATATACCCTCCAACGGATTTTTAATTTCAAAAATCAAGTTAAAACAGCTATAAAAAAATCTGCCCGTTACTGTTCAACGGACACATCGGTCGACTGGCCCGGTCGACCGATAGTTCAAAAATCCGACCGTTATGAACTATCGGTCGACTGATCCAGTCGACTGAAAAGATACAGAGAGCAAAACAAACTATCGGTCGACCGATCCGGTCGACTGATGCCTGACTGAGACTTAAAATAAAATTCCGGTCGACTGTCGGTAGACAGTCGGTCGAACGACAGACGTGCACACGGATACGTGCACTCTGCCAGGACTCCGGTCGACTGCCCCGGTCGACCGACAGACATGCACACGGATACGTGCATTCTGCCAGGACATCGGTCGACTGGTGGTAGATAACCGGTCGACCGGCTCAGGCCAAAAGATGAAATAAAAATAGAATTTTGAAGAGATTAATATTTTTATCAAATCTATTTCAAACACAAATTCAGTATCTAACATAATAAAAAATTTGTAGAAGAAAGATTTAGTATTAAATATTTTTGTATATTTTATAAGAAATAAACTTGGAAATGGTATACGCGTGTGAAGACGTGTGTGTTTGAGCTTCAAACCTAATCAACATTCTTTAACATACTATAAAGCTAGAAAATAAAACCTAAGGACCTCTGAAGCAATCTTTGAGCCATCCAATGCCTTGCTAGTGCCTTCTCTTCTATGATCCTTCCTTGATGTGCAATTTGCCTTCAATGCTTGTTGGAACTTAGAAGTTTTTGCAAAAGCGAAGCGAATGAACTCTAAACATGTACAAAACCTGAAACTCATCTTAGACAAAAGATTAGTACCAAATAGCACTTATTTGGTTTGTTATCATTAAAACACAAAACAATGGAGAGTGTAACCTCTTGGGCCAACAATCTCCCCCTTTTTGATGATGACAAAACAATAGGCTATTAACAAAAATATAGGGAGGAGAAAACTCCCCCTTAAATTATGCTATATTTAAAACATATAAAATGCTCTATGTAACGCCCCGATCCCAAAGATACGGGGACGTCACTGCAACGCATATACGTAGGCCAGATGGTGCCCCCACGTATATACGCTAAGCATAAGTACAACAAGTATCAGAGTACAACACACACAGCGTGGTATAATCATATGCCAACTTACAAAATATAAGTACAAAGTTACACAAGTTATGATAAGCAAAAGTCACTTTACAAGTGTCTTTATCACAACCCAAGTCCAAAAAGAACGATATACAACCAAAAATACAAAGTGCTCACGTAAGGATGGAGATCCGTGAACAAAAAGAAGTGTCGGGCAGGATAGATCTAGAGCTGGTCAGCCTGCTCTCCTAGGTAAGCCAAGTCCTCTGTGGAAGGCTCCACTTCGTTCCAAGCCTCAGAATCTGAATATGCAAATCCAAAGGGTCAAGACATAATACAACAATAAAAGATAGCCAAGTGGCAAGGATCATGAATAGAGATAATGAAATAGTACTAAGTAACAATGCATGACAAGAGATGTAAACTAAGAAAGATAAGTCATATGCAATAAATCTACAATTAATGTCTTATTATTACTTGTCTTACTGTGATATCTAGCTATGTGACCCAGCGTCCCAGAGCACATAGATCCATATCCTAGTGAAAAAAGGTTGTTATTGGAAACAGCGGTTGTATCGACGAACTATGTTTACAGTGTGTCCCATGCATGCCCGGGACCACGGCCCAGTATTGTTCCGTTGCTTGAAGACGGAACCTGCCGCTAGGCTAAACAGGAGGGTCTTATGTATGCCCTTGTCATGACAGTAAACAGGAAAGGGAGGAAGCACTCCCCTCGGTCCCCTGGAGTACACAGGTAAGACCGAAACATGGTGCACATCCTAATACCACTGTAAACACGAACACATATCGATATCCGCATATTTCCCCCTGACCCATGTGTAAGTTGGTGCATTTTATGTAAAAGTCCGGTGTATCATGCTTTGTTTAAGAGATGGCATGATAGGTGGTGATGTTGCTATTTAACATGCCATGAAACGAATATATACAATAACAAGTCATGAGGCAATAGGAGATGCATCCATTCAGTTATATGTCATGTAGTGCTAGTATTGAAGCATGAACAAGCAGGAAATAATACACATGTAACAAGTATAGGTACTAAATTTAGAACAGAAATTAACTATGACACACAGCCAGGATTAGTCGACTAGGGGAATGGTTAGTCGACTAATAGGTTTCTAGTCGACTAGGAGTTTGGATTGATCGACTAAAACTGGGATACAGAGTGTTGGAATTCTGTTTCAGTGCATGCTAGTCGACTAGGGTAAGAGGGTTAGTCGACTAATAGGAAGTACTAGTCGACTAAAGATATTTCGGTCGTCTAGATCTGTGATACAGAAAGTTGGGGTTTTCTGGTCCAGGATGGATTAGTCGACTAGGTGGATTCAGGAGTCGACTAATATGGGTTTCCAGAGAGTTTATTAGTCGACTGATATTTTGGTCAAGTCGACTAATGCTGTGTCTTCCAGAAAAACTAAATTTCAGCTAAGTGTTCTAGTCGACTAGGTCTTAGGGTAAGTCGACTAATAGTGGGGAAAATCAGTGTACAGGACAGAAATTCTGGAAACGTTGTTTGATGGCTAAATTCCTGTTTTAGGTGACCTATGTGTACAAGAATGTAAACACAGTGCTCTAAGGCTAATACAAGTCTTGGTGATGTGAATTGAATTCTCCTTGGAATGGGTGGATTTGAGCTTAGATGACCTTAAAATAGGATTTTTAGTGTGCAAGTGAACAAAGATTTCTACTTCAAGTATGTGATGTGTGAACTAGGTCTTGGTGAGTAAGAACTCCCTGGAGGGTCAAATCAATGAAGCTTGATCCAAGGATGGAGGTGTTGGCTCCAATCCACAACTTGTAGTTGAAGCTAGGTTGAAGGATTCTCCCTTGGAGTTCCTTGATGAAGCTTGGGTGAATCTCTTGTGATTGAGGTGGAAGTGAAGGGATTGGGTGCTTGGAGTTAGGGTTTAGTTGTGGAAGGAGGAGATCTTGGAGCTTCTCTTCTCTTGTTGAAGTGAAAGAGAGAAAAAAGAGTAATTTGCAAATGAATAGGAATTTATAGTTTGGGATTTTTGTAAAGGGGTGTGGATTTTGATGGATGAGAGGGACTTTGTGTAAAAAGGGGGGTGAGGTGAGTGTCTCTCTCCTTGGCCACTTGGCCGGCGTGGGAGAGGGAGAGAGTGTAGTGGGGTTAGGTGAAGTGGTGAGTGGGAAATGAGGTGGAATGAAGTGGAATTGGATTTTGAAATTTTTGAAAAAAGGTCCGAATTTCCAGTATCTCGGATTGGTCTGAAAATTTTACCAAAAATCAAGAATAAGATTTTAAGACTCATGGTGAAATTCGTTTGAAGAAATAATTTGTAGTTTTAAAGTTAAAAATCCCGGAATCAGTCACCTGCCGACTCAGTTGGGATTTTCATAAATTCGTAAAATCTCCAGAAAAGAGTATAAGTAGGAAATATGATTCTAAGCATAATGTCTAAAGGACTTTCTAGAAATTCCTAACAGTTGGAAGATAAAAATCAGAAATCGGCCAGCGGTACTGGCCGACACCGGTTTCGGAGAAATTCATTTTAATTCCAGGAAAATTCCAGAAAATCACATAAAATCTAAATATTGGAAAATGATATTTGAAATTAAAATCGGTTTAAATACGGAAGGTACATCGGAAATACGGTCAAAGGAACTGAATACGTAACTAGGCACGTATTCCGGGAGAGGGGTATTACAATCTACCCACCTTACAAAAATTTCGTCCTCGAAATTTCATAAGGTAAAAGATAACAGGAAAAGCAATAGATAGATATGGATACAAGGAAAGATAACGGTAAAGAAGAGTAGAAGAAAAGAGTCTTACCAATCAAGATGTGAAAGTTGGGATACGATCCCGGATAACGTCCTCACGCTCCAAGTGGCCTCTCCTGGCGCATGCCTGTCCATGACACCAATACCAATGGAATAGCTCTGTTCTTCAGTGTCTTGACACTCCTATCCAGGATGGCCAACGGCTGCTCTTGGTATGATAAATCCGGTTGTAGCTCCAGCTCGGAATGATCCAGAATATGGCTGTCATCCCTGACATACTTCCTCAACTGAGACACGTGGAAGACATTATGCACCCGTCCAAAGAAGGCGGTAATGCCAATCTATAGGACACATCTCCCACACGATCCGGATCTCGAATGGGCCAATATACCTTGGACTCAGCT
>JAVJIF010034525.1:0-171017 GCA_038442645.1 Agave tequilana
AAGAAAGGTGACTATCAGAGGTGTGATATTAACTTGACAGGCACTCGATGTACTGCTTAGAGGTGTAATGTTAACTTGAACAGTAGTTTGTCAGAGGTGTAATGTTAACTTGACAAGAATTGGCTCGTGATAAGAGCAATTTGAGGACCTGTCATTCTATTGATGAGAATTGACAAGTGAAATTTGAAATGCCAGAGGTATAGTGTTAACTTGGCAAATTTGAGAGTTTGTTACTCTATGCAGAGTTAACAAGCAAAGTTTATACCCGACAAATGGTATTCATTACCAGAGGTATAGTGTTAACGTAGTAATGATTGCACTTTGTGGTCCTACCATTCTATGAATGAGAATTGGTAAGGGACTTTGGAGGAAAGAGTGGACTCGAGTCCACTTAGGATTTTTAGCAAACCCTCAGCTATCAACGGATTTGACATGCCTTTACCAACTACCGTTTGAGTTGGGCTAGCCATGCTATTCCCCTCAGCATGATGAGTTGTCGAGGACTTACGTTGGGCTTAAAGGCCAACATTTTCCTCTATCCTTAGCCGTCGAGGGCGTCGGATCAAATGGGAACGTGTCCCTTAGGATTTTTAGCAAATCCTCAGCTGTCAACGGGTTTGACATGCCTTTACCAACTACCGTTTGAGTTGGGCTAGCCATGCTATTCCCCTCAGCATGGTGAGTTGTCGAGGACTTATGTTGGGCTTAAAGGCCAACATTTCCCTCTATCCTTAGCCGTCGAGGGCGTCGGATGTTTGATCAGAGGTGTACTTTTAACTTGATCGGAGAAGAGTACTATTAAGGATAGTACTTCTTCAAGAATTTGCCATTGATCGGCATCATGAGTGTATCGCCATTTGAAGTTATGAGGCGATATGATCCATTTGAGTAGACTGACTCTACTACAAATGGTCCCTCCCATTTGGGCTGAAATTTTCCTTTGTCTTGTGCGTCATGACCATGGGTCTTCGGACAGCTAAGACAAGGTCGCCTTTCTTGAAAGTTCGCGCTTTGACTTTCTTGTTGAAGGCTCTGGTGATACGAGCTTGGTAAAGCTCGATTTGTTGTTGGCCTGCAAACGCTTGTCGTCTAAGGCTTCTAACTCCTGGAGTCGCTGCTGATGCTTCTCCTCAGTTGTCATTTCCGCTGTCAAGGCGACGCGTAGAGAGGGAATTTGTATTTCCAATGGAAGGACGGCTTCGCATCCGTATACCAAGGAAAATGGCGTGGCTTTAGTTGGGGTTCGCACCGTTGTGCGGTAGGCCCATAAGCATTCACCCAGCTTGTCGTCCCAGTCTCGTTGACTTTTCGAGACGAACTTTTTGAGAAGCTTGCCAATAGTCTTGTTGAAGGCTTCTGCAAGACCGTTAGCAGCAGGATAGTATGCCGTTGAGGACACACTCTGGATTCTGAACTTCGCGCAGAATCTCTGGAAAGCCTGGCTGATGAACTGGGGTCCATTGTCATGGATGATACGCCGAGGCACACCGAAGCGGTAAATAACGTGATGTTTCACGAACTTGATCACGTTAGAAGATTTCACCTCTTTCAAAGGGATAGCTTCGGCCCACTTTGAGAAGTAATCGGTTATCGCTAGAATGAACCGATGTCCTTTCGATGATGGTGGGCTGATAGGGCCAACCACGTCCATCCCCCACATTTCAAACGGCCAAGTAGAGGTCGTTGAGTGGAGGTACCCTGGTGCTTGATGGATGAAATCACCGTGTATTTGGCAGGCGTAACATCTCTTAGCATAAGCGACAGCATCGGCAATCATCTTGGGCCAATAGTAACCCATCCTTTGGAGTCGATGTGCCAATTTCGGGCCAGGTTGATGAGCTCCACAAGTACCATCGTGGGCTTCTTTCAATACTCCTTGGGCTTCTTTTGTTGAGAGGCATCGGAGCAGGATCCCGTCATGCGATCGACGATACAATGTTCGCGAAATCGCATTATAGTAGAATTTGGGGGCTTTCCTCCGAATGGCGGCCGCCTCCTTGGTGTCTTCGGGCAGAATGTCGTATAAGACAAAATCAATGTAGGGGAATCGCCAGTCTTTAAGCCCTGAAGCGGTCGACACTTCAAGTGTTTCTTTACCGCGATGATCTCCCGCTGACCCTGGGTAGTCTCCGAGGGGAATTTTTGGACAGTATAGGTCGTGGCTATAGACGAATACTTTCTCCATTGCTCCAGCTGGAAGAGCTAAGGAAGCAACGAGGGATGCGAGTGCATCCGCATGTGCATTTTGCCTGCGCGGTACATGGTCGATGTAAAAGTTTGAAAACCTTTCGGCCATGTGAATTGTCGCGTTGTAGTAGGGTACTAGATCTTCATGTCTGGCCTCGTACTCTCCGCGAACTTGGCTGATGATGAGTTTAGAGTCACCGTAAGCCTCGAGATTTTTAACGCCAATCTCATCGGCGAATTGCATCCCAATCAATAGAGCGTTGTATTCCGCCACATTGTTGGAACAAGGCTCCGTTAGTGAGACAGCTCGGGGGATCACATAATTTTGTGGGGAGACAAGTACTACTCCTACCCCCGCCACTACGTGTCCTTTGGGCTTGTCCTTGATGCACCGTCGAAGAAAAGTTGCCATACTTGACTTTCGAACAACGTCTGAGTCAGGCAGACTTCGGCGGCCTCGTCTGGGAGATCCTCATAGAGTTTGGCTGCCCTCGGATCTGGGTGTTCAGCTAGGAAGTCTGCCACCGCTTGTCCCTTAATGGCTTTCTGCGGCAGAAAATGCATCTCATATTGTGATAGCAATATGGCCCATTTTGCCAGCCGGCCATTTAGTGAAGAAGGCTTTGTCATAAGTAACCTCAGAGGGTTGACTTTTGATATGACATTTATAGTCTGGCCTACCAGATAGTGTCGCATTTTCTGGATGGCGAACACTAATGTCAACATTCCTTCTCGATCGGGTTGTACCGATGTTCGGCTCCGATCATTGTTCTACTCAGATAGTAGATTGCCTGTTCTCGTTCTTGTTCATCATTCTGAGCTAGTAGAGCTCCCAGGGAATCCGCCATTGCTCGGACGTACACTAGGAAAGGCTTTCCGGATACCGGAGCTGCAAGAACTGGTGGTTGGGTGAGGTAGTGTTTGATCTCCTCAAATGCTTTTTGACAAGCGTCGTCCCAAATGAATGAAACACCCTTTTTCATCAGTTTGGCGAAGGGTTGGCATCTCCCGGAAAGGTTTGATATGAACCTGCGGATGTACGCCAATCGTCCTTGTAATCCCCTGAGCTCCTTGAGGCTTCTGGGGGCTGCATCTCTTGGATAGCCCGGACTTTCTCTGGATCCAAATAGATTCCTGTGGAAGTCACAACAAATCCTAGGAATTTGCCACTGGCTACCCCCAGGAAGGATTTGGTGGGGTTCATCTTTAATTGATGAGCCCGCATGATGTCGAAGACCACCTTCAGGTCTGCTATGTGATCACCTTTAGTGCGACTCTTCACCGCGATGTCATCGACATAGCATTCCACCGTTTTCCGCATTTGCTGATGGAAAATGGCGTTCATGGCCCTTTGGTATGTTGCCCCTGCATTTTTCAGTCCGAAGGGCATGATGGTGTAACAATATACCCCTAGAGGAGTCCTGAAGGAGGTATGCTTTTCGTCATCGGGATACATCTTGATTTGATTGTATCCTGAGAACCCGTCCATAAAGGACATTCGCTCGAATCCACAAGTATTGTCAATCATGACATCTGTGATTGGCAATGGGAATTCGTCTTTGGGGCAGGCCTCGTTTAGATCACGGAAGTCGATGCAGATCCGGATCTTCCCATTCTTCTTGGCGACGGGGACGATGTTGGCTACCCAGTCGGGATGTTGTTCTTCCCGGATGAAGCAGAATCGATGAGCTTTCTGACTTCTGATTGAATTGCCTCCATTATCTCTGGACGGAACCGTCGCTGCTGTTGTTTAACAGGCTTCATGTCCGGATTGATGTTGAGGCGATGCATAGCCACTTGAGGATCAAGTCCAGGCATGTCCTCATAATTCCAGGCGAAGACATCTATATACTCTTGTACAAGAGATATTAGATCCTTCTTCTCTGGAGGCGACAGGCCGTCACTTATGAAGATGGGCTTGGGGTTGGTCTCATCTCCTAGGTTGATCTGAACAACCTTGTCATCTGTGGGTGGCTCACGCTGTTCAAAGCGGATATCCCAAAGAGCATTCAAATGTTTGATCCAAGGATCTGTATCAGGTTGGATCATTTTTTCAACTTCATCTTCCAGATGGCCTGTTGAAACCATGTTTACTGAAAGCCCTTTGAAGATGTTGCCGACACTGACATCTGACTCCCATGATGACGTGTCTGAAGAGCAATCGTTGCTCGACGATTCTTGAGAATCAGAGGCTGATGGGACTGGAGTTGATACATAGCCCAACCCCCTGCGCGTCCGATGATAATAATCGGGGGCCTTCCCTTTTGGTACAAAGGATCGAAGTAGCGTCCTCTTTCCTTTGCCGAAGTTCAACCCGGGCTTGTTGGTTATATCGTACCCCATTTGCTTCATCATTCTGAGTGCTTTCGATTCATAATGGTCGAGCTGAGGGGATTCCTCCTCGCTTTCCGATTCTTCACGGGGTATTGGTTCAGACGAGATTCGCCCAAAAAGTATTGGCTTTTGGCCTTTTCGTCTTGCCGGAACCAAGAATATAGATTCCTGCGCATCGCCATTATCTTGGTATGTCCCGAAAGATGATTTTACTGGTACATGCAATGATGTCAAAGCATCCATTGCCGACCAGATGTCATCGTCTACGTCGGTAGTAGTATCCGACGGTATTGAATCGGATGCACACGCAGAAAAATATTCAAAGTCTAGATTCTCATTAATATACCAACCGCCTGCATCGTCGGTGGTATTATCAACATCGAGCTTATTAGTGCTCTTTACAAGTGGTTTTAACTCCCACAGGCACTTTTCTTGCTCGGGCTCAGTGTCAGCCTCATTACCAGAGTCTGGCGCCTCCAGTTGCGGGGTTTCATCCACCGGATCCTGATATAAAAGGGAATCCGTGAAATAATTCTCGACTCCCTTGAACGGATACCTTTCGGCAACCAACGTTTGCACCTTCCCACTCGCGTCAATGTATTTCATGACTTGGTGAAGAGTGGAGGGAACGATGGAGTTGCGGTGGATCCATGGTCGTCCTAGCAGCAGATTGTAGGAAGTGTCGGCGTCGATGACATAGCATGTCACCTCCGACTTGAGGCTCCCAATCTGGCACTTGAGCTTGATCTTTCCCATCGGACGGGTGCCGTTGGCATTGAACCCGTAGATGATCGTCTGTGTAGGGCTCAGACGGTGGGTAGGGATGCCGAGGTGTTGCATGACTCGGCGGGGCATGATGCTCAATGCGGACCCTGGATCTACCTGAACGCGGTTCACCTCAGATGATCCGATATAACCTGTGAAGTACAGGGGTCGATCATGCTTCCCTTTCACCTGCATATCATCTACCGTGAAGGTGATGCAGGGGGCATTCTGGGAAGTGTGGAGGCAGTCCTCTACATCTTCCTCCTTTGGCACCTGGGTCATGAAGACCTCAGCATTTGCCAGAGCTTCTTGCAGAGCTCCCTGGTCGACTTTGATAGTCTAAGAAGTTCATACAAGGTAATGCGTGCTGGAATGTTGGCCAGCTGAGCCAGGACATCAAAGCGGTAAGGTGCCGAAGACCCTTCCGCGATGCCTTTTTGAAGGGCTCGAGAGAATCGAGTCTCCTTCTGCTTCTCCACAGGTGGCTTCGTGGAGGGCCTAGTTGGCTCTGCAGCCGGTTGCGGAGGTTTACCGCCACTTCGCCGTACTGCTTCAAGTAGGGTTGACCCGAACGAGTTCCCGTCGTTGGTTGGTTGGGCTCTGCGGCCAAGACTATCGTTTCCTCCTCTGAGTCGGTCAGTGAGGGAACATCATCCTCTGCTTCTCGGGAGGAGACACATACCACATGGCAGGACGAAGCTTTTGCCTTGCCTTTGGACTTCCTGTTGGTCACAGTAGTCCACTGTTGTTCATCGACGAGGTCAGGGTGGACCCACATGGTTTCCCCCTGAGGTGTAGGGACGGCTACCAAGCCCTTCTCCTGCTGCTGGTGAGGGTCTGTGTTGACCACTCTTAATTCTCTCCTCTGGAAGGAGTTACCCCCGCAGGCGTTGGAGGTTGTCTCCCGAACTGGAGAACCGACGTTACATTGGCCGTGACCTTCTTCTGCTCTGGTCGGAGCTTGAGCACCTCCGCGTCAATCAAAGCCTGAAGGATGTCTTTGAAGACGTAGCAGCTTTTGGTAGGATGTCCCAACATCCTGTGGTACATACAGTAGTTGGGATTGTCGGTCTTGCCGACTTCCTCCGGGCGTCTAATTTCAGGGAGCTTCAGTCGATTGCTCTTGTTAAGTAGCTTGAAGAGCGAATCGACGTGTTCCTCCTTGAAAGAATACTGCTTGTTGGGGCGTGGCTGGCTTGAAGAGCCACTTGCCCTGCCTGTTTGAGGTTTGGTGGGAGATTTGGTCTCCGTCGCCAAATTATCCTTCCGCTTCGTCTGGAGGGAGGTGTCTGGTGCCGGTGCACGCCTTGTCGACCTTTCCGGCCGCAGCTTGCCTTCCTCTGCCTTGACACGGGCAACAATCTCCTCAGCCTGTTCACCCTGTTGGACTAACTGCTTCCAGGTGCGGCTTTCAGCAACTCCTATTTGAGCAAGGAGTGAGGTTTGGAGATTGTGGCGGCATGTTTCCACCAGGGTGGCCTGGGTCATACCGCTTGGGCACCGGAGTGCCGTGTTCCGAAATCTTTCCACGAAAGATTTGACGGACTCCCCTCTCCGCTGTTTGGTAGCTAAAAGGGTGGGCATTGTGACTTCGGAGTCATCTTCGAAGAAGCGTGTCAAGAACAGCTTCTCTAGATCCCCCTAGTTCTTGATAGAACCCTCCGGGAGCTTCATAAACCACTCAAAAGCCAACCCTTTCAGGGTGCCGATGAACAGTCGCGCCAGAATGGCGTCATTATCTACCACATTCCCGGTCTGGGATTTGAAGTAGTAGATGTGCTGGTTGGGTGACCCCTTCCCGTCGAATGCTTGGAGGGTTGGAGCCTTGAACTTAGGAGGGTATGGAACTAAGTCCCACTCAGCCGGATAGGGCCGGACCACTCCAGCTTCTTGGAGGTCCTTGCGATTGGCAAGGGCCTCGAGGCGTCGTTCCAATTGACTCATCCTCTTAGCATGAGTCTTCTCCTGGTCTTGGTCGCTTCTTGCCTGCGACGAGGGCTTGGACACATCCGAGGTGGATCGTCGTGTCTCGTCGGAAGGTTCGGAGGGTGGGCTTCCTCCCTTTCTCCCTTTCCCCTTCGGCCGTCTAGGAGGAGATCTCGCTCTTTCTTCAAGCAATTTCTCAAGCATATGCTTAAGGGAGTCAATGGATCTCTGTTGAGAGGCGATTATATCCATCTGGTGCTTCTGCGTCTGTTCTAAACGCCTGGCCGTCTCCTCAGGAGTGTCTGCCATGTAGGCGGAAGCTTCCTTCTCGACGGAAGAGTTTGAAGCCTGCGACTCCACTATAGCGGAGTGAGAATCACCCATTCTAATGCCGCGGGCTAAGGCATTATAGTCAATTGGGGGAATGGCCCCTGTCCGGGTGCGAGTGTGTTGATACACCCCCTCCGGCTCAGAGTCAGATTCCTCTGAGTTGACCATTGGTTGTTTTCCCTTGCTTCTGCTAGTCATATTTGCAGTAAGCTCCGGGTATTCAACATCTGAGAAGGTTCTCCTCCTGTGGGAGCGTCTTCTTTTAGCTGACGGGGGAATCAGGGTCAGCTGTCTGATTAAGGACTGCTGGTGCACGCCTGACCCATAATGGCATCCAGAGAGCATATGGATGAGTTGCTGACAGCAGCATGACGAAGTGGCTTGATTGGCACTTCTTTTCCTTGTCAAATAATCCTTCAAATCCGTGAGAGGGGGATTAAAGAGACTGGTCTCGCAACGTCGAAGACGGAGACAGTCATGTGCTGTTCAGCCTGGACGCAGACTTCAGGGACGCGGCTCTCATGACGCGGCTGTATGACGCGCGCGCGCGAGTCTCGCGTTGCTGCCTGATGCGTTTAGGCAGAGTTGCTTGAGAGAGAGTGGGCTGCTGGGCCCCACGCCTATGAGTGTGTACTTCCTGCGTTTGAAAAGACGCGGAGGTTTCACCCTGGCGTTTGATGAGTTGGTCCTCAGAGGACTCAACTTGAGGGGTTTCGCGTTTGGGTCGCCAAACGCGGATCTCACGCACTGGACGAGGTGCGGGCAAGGCATCAGATTGTACGCCGCGTCCACCCCCAGTCAGACAACCAACGGTTCCGACTTGGAGTTGACGCGCGCGTCTCCTCTGTCGACGCTCAGCATTCCGGTTGCGTCGAGGAGGTGGAGAGAAACCAACAACATCCTGGTTTATAGAACCAAGAGTGTTCACCACGCGGGTCTCCTGAGAGACGTTGACGCGGGTATTCTGCGCGACGCAGTTGATCGCAGCAGCAGTGGTGCCTGGGACCACGCGGGCCTTCTGGGAGGCGTTGGCGCGTGTGTTCTGTGCGACGCGGTTGATCGCAACAGCAGTGCCGGAGGTCACGCGGGCCTTCTGGGAGGCGTTGGCGTGTGAACTTGTCTTGGCACAGTGGGCATCGGCACCCGGTAGAGCCTCAGATTGGGCTTCGGGTAGCTTTTCAGTTGAGACCCTGCGGCAGACGCGGGTCTTTGGGCTCTTGGAGCCAGAAGAGAGGAACTCTTCATACTTCGCCTGGTCGAACTCGACAACGAGTGTTTCGACCATCTTCCCCTTACGGAGAACATCATCCTGCGCCACGATCTGTTCGTCAGTGACGAAAGTCGTCCCCAGCGGAGTCGCCATCTCTTGTTTGACACGGAGAGGGGGTGGCTGGTGTAACGTTTCCTGGAATCAGATGGAAAAGATTACAGCCGGCTTAATCTTCCGGTTACAAGGGAGGGAGAATATTGAATCTTGAATTCCCCCTTTGTTTAGTGCTGGGTTCTTCGTGTGGCGGTGGAGAGTGAATCTTGTTCTCCGTTGACCGGATGACTGTTTGGACCGTCGGGGATCTTCTCTTCGGTCGGTAGAGGGAGTAACTCAGCTCCGTCTACCAAAACTCTAGAAGAGGAGGTAGGCGAAGAGCGGCTAGTACTCAGTAAGCTCGCTGAAGGGTTTTCTCTCTCTCTCTGTCTCCTTTTTTTCTCGGAATCTCTCTCTTGCCCGATAATCGTCGTCGTCCTCTCTTGTTGTTGTCTGCCCTTCCTCCGATAATTGTCGACCCTCCTTCAATAGTGACGGGACTATTTATAGGGTTTTTAGGGGGTGATCGTGCCCCCTAAAAGTGCTTCACGATGAGGGCCAACTTCCCCGCTACATGGGCGGCGGATGGCGCCATAATCGGGGTAGTTGCAACCGAGACGTGGGTGTCGAGCCGACGCGTCTTGATGCTGAGACGCGGGCTTCGGGCTGACGCGCCTTGATGCTGAGACGCGGGCTTCGGGCTGACGCGCCTTGATGCTGAGACGCGGGCTTCGGGCTGACGCGCCTTGATGCTGAGACGCGGGCTATCTCTCGCGTCTTGATTGTCACATTTAGCCTTGCACCTGGATCTTGGATCTCTGTGTTTTGGTGGCTTGTCTTGGTGATTTTTAGACAGCCTACATTGGCCCCTATATGATTGCAATCACCAAGATAACATCTCTTGGTGGCCGCAAGGAAAACATGCAAACCTAGGGTCTTTAGGTACATGGACATCCTATACTTCCAAATATCAATGTTGGAAGGATCATAGCTAGGAGGGGTCATGAAGTCCATGGTATAAACTATGAATGTGCAAACAAACAAATGCAAATGAGATTAGCAAGCAAAAGGATCACTCCTAGGATGTTAAGCCTAAGTATCAGGAGCACTAGCTCTGATACCAATTGAAAAACACCTAGAGGGGGGGGGTGAATAGGTGTAAGTGCTAATCTAAGAAACTAAATGCAAACTAAGTGCGCTAAATGCGGAAGCTAATGCAAATTATGCACAAACTAATACAATACAACAAGTGTAGCCGAATTCCTCTTGCGAGGCTCTGGACTAACTCCCCTTGATTCCCCTTGAAATGGGTTGAGGTGCTATGTGAAGCTCTTGTTGGATGAGTACAAGTTAGGCAAACACACACAAGCAATCCAAGCTATATGTGCACACACAATCAAGCCAAGCATACAAGATGTAGCAATATGAATAAGATGCAAGGCAACACAAGCAAATATATAATAAGTATGAAATGAATGATGCTTGTATGAAATGAATGATGCTTGCACAAATTAAGGAGAGTAGAGTTGAGAGACAATAGGATCAAACACAAACACACAAATTTGTTTCGAGGTTCGAGTACCCAACTCTACATCCCCGCCTACACCACCGTGTAGGATTTCCCAATCCACTATAAGGAGTACCAAACTTCTCTCTCAACTTACAAAGCCACCGAGGCTACAACAACCACAATCCACAACACCTCTACCGAAGAGGCTCACAACCAACACTATCACCTCACACTTGAGGGATACAACTCAATCACCCGATCACCTCTACCGAAGAGGGATTCACAAATAAAAGGGTGTTTACAACAATGAGGTTTAAAAACAAACAACCTCAAACACTTCTCTTTCTTTTTCTCTTATCTTTTTCCACAAAAACAAGATCCTAATAGTTTAGGATAGTATGATAGCTCAAGTGTGGAAACTATGTGTTTTGGAAAACAAGAACTCAAAGAAAACACTTGGGAAATTTCTTGTAAAAGATAAAGAATGAAAGCCAATACAAAAATCCCAAATTCCAATTTCTTTGATTTTTCCAAAACCCAAAAACACAAAGAATAAATCTTGTTAGCACTTAAAACTCTTTTAAAACTCTTTTAAACACTTCAGAAAACTGGTATTTTTCTTCTTGAAAAACTTGGCCAAAATCCCCAAAGAGATGGAGTTTATATAGGCCAAACAGAAAACTAGCCGTTAGAGCTGAGCTGGCAGCTCTGACAGGCGTCGGTCGACCGGCCCGGTCGACCGCCAACGGTCAGAAAAGTGACCGTTGGGCACTAGCGGTCGACCGGCCCGGTCGACCGAAACAACCTGAGAGTTGAACTCTCAACTCGGTCGACCGGTCCGGTCGACCGACTACAATGTGTAGCCAGCGTGCACGTCTGTGCACATCGGTCGACCGACCCGGTCGACCGCCACTTGGTGCGGTCGACCGGTCCGGTCGACCGAACTGGCCTGGCAGGCACAGTGCAGATCTGCACAGATACGGGATTTGAAAATAGGTCTTTTCACTCAATAAAAATCCCATAAATTCACAGTAAATCTAAAAAATAGTTTTAATCACAATAAAAACTGTTTTTCTAAAAATATGTTTTTCTAAAACTTGTTTTATCATTTTATGTTAAAACATAAACATGTGATAAAAATTTCAAGACAATATATCAACATATCAATTCATTTTAGAGTCTTGCAAATTTTATCAAAAACAAAACCTGTATTTTGTCAAACTTGATTTTTCCAAAACATGAATAGGGATATCAAAATAAGTTTGTTTACCAAGTTAAAGCATGTATGTATAAATAGAAAACATCTACTATACATATACCATATGTAAACTTGTTTTGATCAACTATTCATAAAAACCAAATATCAAATCATAAAACGTGTGTGTTTTGTGTTCACTTGAGCATATCAACTAAACTAAGCTTTACAAATGGATCTAAAAACTCTATCTAAACTAGGATACCTAAGTCTTCTTGTCGATCTTCTATCTTCAAGTAGACTCGGTCCAAACTCCGTGATTCTCCAAGTGCAAAGGTATAATCTTTAAGCTTTGGCACCGGAATCATCATGAATAGCTTCTAATCATCTTGTTGAAGCTAATCACCAACCTAATATCCTGTTAATGATCTGAAACTTAGAAACACAAGAATATTAGTAAACATAACTACATGAGTGTTGATCATCATCAAAACTAGAGTGGAAGGCCATTGGGCCAACAAAATCATCGGTATTGGTAATGTAAAACTCGGCACATCCCCTTTAATTGAGAATGTAGTTTTAGTTGATGGACTCAAGCATAACCTCTTGAGTGTTAGTCAACTTTGTGATAAAGGTTTTGATGTTGTTTTTGATAATGTAGCTTGTAAAGTAATTGATAGAATTTCTAATACTTGTGTGTTTTCCGGTTTTCGTGAAAGTAATGTTTATATGATAGATATGTCTAATATGACTTGTAATATTACTTGTTTGAAAGCCCTCAATGACGACTCTTGGTTGTGGCATAGGAGATTAGGCCACATTTCATTTGACCACATATCTAGATTAAATACAAAGGAAATGGTGAAAGGTATTCCTTGTTTGAATTTTAAAAAGGACCGAGTTTGTGACGCATGTCAATTTGGGAAACAAACTAAGTCTTCTTTCAAGTCAATTAAGGATATCATGACATCACGTCCTTTGGAGTTAATCCATATGGATCTTTTTGGCCCTACACAAATCAAAAGTCTAAGTGGGAATAGATTTGCATTTGTTTTGGTTGATGACTTTTCACGATTTACTTGGGTTTTCTTTCTTGAACACAAAAATCAAGCATTTTCATAGTTCCAATCTTTTAAGAAAAGAGTTGAAAAAGAAAAAGATGTTTCAATTTTAAGGATAAGAAGTGATAGAGGAGGTGAATTCATTAACCTACCCTTTACCACTTTTTGTGAAGAACATGGAATAAAGCATGAACTTTCTTGTCCTAAAACTCCACAACAAAATGGAGTAGTTGAACGGAAAAATCGAACTTTGCAAGAGATGGCTAGGACAATGCTAAGTGAATATGGTCTACCACATTATTTGTGGGCCGAGGCCGTTAATACATCATGCTATATATCAAATCGTGTTTTCTTGTATAAAAATACTTCAAAAACTTCTTTTGAAATGTACTTTTCTAGAAAACCAAATGTTTCATATTTCAAGGTTTTTGGATGCAAATGTTTTGTTTTAAATACAAAAGATAATTTGGGAAAATTTGATGCTAAATCTTATGAGGCTATTTTTGTGGGTTATTCTAGCACTAGCAAGGCTTATAGAATCTTCAATAGATCATCTTTGACTATTGAGAAATCTATACATGTTAAGTTTGAAGAATCTAACTTGTTTGTTAAGAATGTTGTAGAAATAGATGCATTGGATGAGGACTTGGAGAAAGTGACCTTGGAGGATACACCTACTATGGAGACAAGCCAAAGGATGATGAAGGAAGTGAAGCTAAAGTAAAAGAGGCTCAAGGAAACGAAATTCAATCAATTGAGGTGGAGCCAACTCAACAACTTCCAAAGGATTGGAGATACAATCCTCATCATCCCAAGGACCTCGTCATATGTGAAGTATCAAAAGGGGTAACCACTCGCTCTAAACTTCATGATTATTGTGGTCACTATGCATTCATTTCTCATGTTGAACCCAAGAACGTCCTCGAAGCCGAGGCCGATTCATATTGGTTGCTAGCCATGCAAGAGGAACTCAATCAATTTGAGCGCAACCAAGTTTGGCACCTTGTTCCTAGGCCCCACGATAGACCAACAATTGGTACTAAGTGGATCTTTAAGAACAAGTTGGATGAATCGGGTAACGTTGTTAGGAATAAAGCTAGGTTAGTTGCCCAAGGTTACACTCAAATCGAAGGAATCGATTTTGAAGAAACCTTTGCACCCATAGCACGGCTTGAAGCCATACGGATGACACTAGCATTTGCCTCATATAAAGATTTTAAATTATTTCAAATGGATGTTAAAAGTGCTTTTCTAAATGGTTTTATTGAAGAGGAGGTGTATGTTGAACAACCCCCGGGTTTGTTGATCATACACATCCGGATTTTGTGTTTAAATTAGATAAAGCTCTTTATGGTTTAAAACAAGCCCCTAGGGCTTGGTATGAAAGACTTTCTTCATTTTTATTTCAAATGGTTTTAAGAAAGGTAAAATTGACACAACTTTGTTTACAAAACATGTAGAAAAAGATATTCTTATTGTGCAAATTTATGTTGATGACATTATTTTTGGTTCTACTAATGAATCTCTTTGCCAAACTTTTGAATCATGCATGAAGGAAGAATTTGAAATGTCTATGATGGGGGAACTCAACTATTTCCTTGGACTCCAAATCAAGCAAAGGAAGGATGGGATCTTCATCAATCAAGCCAAGTACACAAAGGAATTAATCAAAAGGTTCGGGCTTGAAGAATCTAAAGTAAGCAAAACTCCCATGGCAACAACTACCAAGCTTGACAAGGATGAACAAGGTAAAAGTTTAGACATTAAGCTTTATCGTAGCATGATTGGTAGTTTATTGTATTTGACGGCTAGTAGGCTGGATATTATGTTTTCCATTTGTCTTTGTGCATGTTTTCAATCTTGTCCTAAAGAGTCTCACATAATTGCGGTTAAACGCATAATTAGATACCTTAAGGGCACTTTTGAAATGGGTTTGTGGTATCCGAAACCGGCCAATTTTCAATGACGAGTTTTTCGGATGCCGACTATGCGGGTTGTAGGGTAGATAGGAAGAGCACAAGTGGAACATGTCAATTCTTAGGTAATTGTCTTGTATCTTGATCTTCCAAAAAGCAAAATTCGGTAGCCCTTTCAACCGCCGAGGTGGAGTATGTTGCAGCCGGAGCTTGTTGTGCACAAGTTCTTTGGATGAAACATACTCTCCTTGACTATGATTTAAACTTTGATCATGTTAAAATATTTTGTGATAATACTAGTACTATTCACATGACAAAGAATGCAAATCAACATAGTAAAACCAAACACATTGACATTAGGTATCACTTTCTTAGAGATCATTATGAGAAAGGTGATATTGATATTGACTATGTTTCTACCGATTTTCAACTTGCCGATATTTTCACTAAACCTCTAGATTATGCTAGATTTTCATTTATTTGTGGTGAGTTGAATGTTTGCATTATGGATTCTTAAAGTAAAATTTCTTTTGTTTTTGTCTTAGTTTAACCCTTTTTGATGTATGACAAAAAGGGGGAGAAAAAGAGTATAAGTTTGTTTGTTGTTTTGTTTGCTTATGGTGTAAGTTTTGTTTGCTTATACTTTGATGTATTTGAGTTTTTTTTGACAAAACTATGTGTTTTCAATGCCTTATGTATTTAGCTCTTCATTGACATTCTTTATACATAGCATTGTTTGAGGGGAGCTTTCCAAGCTCTTCTTCCATTTTTTGTTTAAATAACTTATATGTTTTGTCATCATCAAAAAGGGGGAGATTGTTGGCCCAAGGTTACAATCACCCGTTTTTAGTGTGTTTTGATGATTACAAAACATATTAGTTATTTGTACTAATATTTTTTTTGTTTAAGTGTGTTTCAGGATTCTAACTCTACTAAAAGGTTTACACCCTAAAGGAAGGTGCTTTGGACTCAAGTCAACTCAATTTGGGCTCAAGAATCAAGTTTTTGAAGATCACATGGTGAAAGCCCTCTTGAAGCACTTGTGGTACTTAGAATCAATGTAAGAATTAGAATGTTAAAGTTTGAGTGTTGGATATTGGCTCTAGGATACACATATACAATTTGGTTTTGTTAAAATGTGAGTCTTGTATTTAAGTTTTCATGTTTTAAATTTGGTTTCATGCCTTAGTAGATATTTACATGAACCTAAGTTTTTACAAAATAAATATCATGCTTAGATCATGTTTAAATACTCCTACTAGCATGTTACTTAAGTTTGTTCAAACCCAAAACTATTTCACAAAATTTCCAAGTTCAAAAACCTGCTTTTTTTCCTGTTTCAGGCGGACCGGCCGACCGGCACGGTCGACCGGCGCCAGTGCCAGGACTTGCACACTTGTGCACGTCTGTCGGTCGACCGCCACGGTCGACCGACTGTATGCACTTGCACTCGGGTTTTCTGGGTCGACCGGTCCGGTCGACCGCAGAAGAGAGCTGTGCTCTGTCTTTTGGGACGGTCGACCCGACCGGTCGACCGGAGCCAACGTTTTCTTACCAGCTGAGCTGGCGGTCGACCGGCCCGGTCGACCGCCAAGCCTGCAACAGCCCAACGGCTCTTTCCTCTTTTGTGCAATTCTGAAATCTGTTTTTTGATCTCCTTTTTGGCAGACTTTTACAGGGTTTTCCAGTTTGTTTTCAGAGCAAATAAGGTCTAAATAAAATGTTTTAAATTCATTTCTCTCCCTATAAATAGAGGAGAAGACTCTCTTACTAAAGACCAAGAAAAAGCCTTAAGTTTTTCAAAAGAGAAGAAAAGTATTTTAAGCTCTTCATTTCCAATACTTTCTTGAGCTAGTTTTCAGTTGTGATTGTTAGCTAATATCAATTCACAACTGAGTTTTTCTCACCACACTCCATAGAGCCAAATTCCTTTACTCATTCTATAAGGAAATTGTAAAAGAGTGAGACATTGTAAAAGAGTTTAAGTGATCAAGTTGTGATCATTTTGGTGACTTGTGATCTTCTTCATCTTGTGGAGACACCTCTTCGGTAGAGGTTTTGTAAGTTGTGGAGCTCGGTGCTCGGGTCTTCGGTAGGCCATTGTAATCGTCCTCGGTGGATAGTGGAAACCCTTCACGGAGGTGAAGGCGGGGAGTAGAGCGGTGGCTCGAACCTCGAAATAAATATCTTGTGTTTGCGATTGCCTTGTGTCAATTCTTGTTTTTAATTTCTCTTGCTCTAGTTTGCTCTCAATTACTTGCTTGTGATCTTGTTTCTTTCTTTGTGCTATTATTTCAAGCTTGTGATACTTGTGATATATTGTGTGCATCTCACCATTCATTCATCTTACTTTGCCTTGATCGATCATATCTCATACAACAAGGTTGCATTGCGCACCTCTAACCCATTCAAGGGGAATTGGGAGGAAGGAGTTCAGAACATCTCACGGGGTATTCGGCTCTTAGTCTTGTTTTGAGAGATCGTTGCATCATTCATCATACTTAGTCACAAAAAAAATCATTAGATTAGCAATTACACCTATTCACCCCCCTCTAGGTGTTTTTCAATTACAAGTATCTCTTCTTGAGATTTCTCGGGAAGTGTGCTGGTAGATGTCTAATCGGTGCGTGATCACTTTGTTTCATTGACCACATAAAAAATTGAAGCAGGATCTTCCGCTTAGGAATTCCTTCTTGCCTGGTTCGAATATTCCCATGCCCATGGAGAAGCTTGGTGAAATTCAGATGAACTAGGGTGGCCGAACCCTGATTTAGTCCAAAGAATTATGGAGAATGCATGTCACTATTGGAAGCTTTACGCTAAAGAATTTACATTCTTATTATGAAGAAAAAGATCTTGTTTGTTTTCTCTCTCTCTCGCTCTCTTTGGCTGAGGAGTCACCTTTTTCTTTTAGCCTACAATCGGCTATTTATAGACCAAGTAAGGGATATTAAATCCCTAAAAATAAGCTAACAGCTATAAATACAGCTATTGCAATCTTCAGATGAAGATATAATAGCCGTGGGCGAAACTATTCAGCTTCTGGCGAAACTAATTCAGCCTATGGCGAGGCTAATTAGTCTATGGCCACGCTAGCTTTCCAGGTTGTTAACACTCAAAGAAGCTTATCTCCTTGATTATCTCTTCTAACTAAGAGATTTGAATCTCCAAATTATCTCTTTTAGCAGAGATATTTGAATTACTAAGATATTTGAATCCCTTGATTATTCCACTAAATAAGTAGGATGACTAATCAAGGAGAATATTCTCTTTTAAATCCGTTCAAGGACTTGGAAAGATAAAATGACCTGGAACTTCGCTTATTGGTGAAGCTTTGCCTTTGGCGAGGCTAAAGAGCTTACAGCTTCGCTATCGCTCAACTTATGCCTTTGGCGAGGCTAAAGAGCTTACAGCTTAGCTATCGCTCAGCTCTTCATAGAGCTATCTACTCTTGCGACGTAGCTATAGTTCAGCTCTTCACAGAGCTAGCCCAAAGCTTATGGCGAGGCCATGCCTTTGTTTGGCATCATTAGCCTTTGAGATGCCTATATCTTCTGGCAAAGCTATGACTTAGCTTAGCAGAGCTAAGTAAAGCTTTATGCAAAGCTAGAGAATGTAGCCAGTTGGCTCAGCAATGCGAAACTAGAGTTTAATTTTGTTGTGCTTGCTAACAGAATTGTCATCGGCCCTTTTTATGGCTTGTCTTTTTGAAGTGTCGACAAGTCAGACATTATTCAGACCAATTGAAAAGCTATTTGGGAGTTTCTCTTTTGTAATCGTCAACACCTGTGAGCTCCGCGTTTTCAACTCAACACGCGAATCTGCATAGCTCCATATCTTCAGCTCAACATGCGAGCCTGTGAGCTCCGCATTCTTCATCAGAGTGAGGTCCGCGAGGCCGGCGTTTCTGATATGATAGACAATAGTTACTGGGTCAATCAATACCCACTTTCTCTCCACATAATGAAGCATAAATCCCCATTATGGAGAGATTTAAGGGGACAATTATCCTCTTGAAAACCCCTATAAATTGCTATGAAAGAGTAAACGCTTCAAGTGAACAAAAGAGTTCAAGTGAACAAAAGAGTTTACTCTTTCTAACTTGCTGAGTTCAAGTTTTAATCTCTTTGAGATTCTTTTCATCCATTGACTAGAGTTGCACACTTCACCAGTGAGCAAGAAGAAGGTTAGAAGATCAAGCATCCAGTTTGGATTATCAATGGAGAACAAAATTCACTCTCTACTGTTACACAAAAGAAGCTAGCATTAAACAAAGGAGAGATCAACTCAAAACTCTCTCCTCTTCTGTAATCGGATTGTATCCGTTTTAATTTTCATCCATTCATTGAAATATTACTTCAAATTTTTTTCGATCCAATAGAAGATGGCAACTCCGCTAGTGAAGTGGGTGTGATTTTTAACTTGACGGAGATTTGTTTACTGTTAGAGATATATTGTTTAATATAACAGTAATTGGATTTGCGATTTGAGCAAATTGAATTGTCAGATGAAATTTCGCTCTTGAAATGCGAGACCCACGTTCAGACATTGAGAGAGCTCAACTCCCACGAGTCCAGAGCCAGTTCTTAATAGCTCCTACTGTAGACTTAAGGGACAATCTGACTCGGCAGAGGAGTGTACAGTAAATCACTACCCAATACTGCTGTGAGCGGCTTATCACAGCAGTACTCTCCGAGTGCCACTGCAGCTTTCATACAAGCAGACTGTCGGTCTTCAATCAGTTGTTAGAGATCCCACCATCTAACTTATCCAAGAGGCGCCGCTCCCATAAGAAGAAGTCATTCTTCGACGTTGAATGCCCCGAGGTGTCTTCCAACATGGTGGTCCAAGCACCATGTTAAGCAAGTCGAATAAGAAGCAACTGGCTCTCAGTTCTGAAGAGTCTGATGTTGAACGTTCCTTAGATTTAAAAAAATACTGATTGAACTTGAAGGAATCTGTCAATGTACTTGCATTCAAACTGGAGCTATAGCCCCAGTGGATTACAATGCCCTCGCCAGGGGGATTGAAGCAAGTGATGAGCAATCTGCTATCATAGAATCTCAATCGTTTAACTTTTATATAGAGAAAGAGGCCTTTGCATATACGGTCAGTAATCCAGAAAAGGTGGCTAGGAGATTCGAGGAGCAAGCTCAAGTGCAGAAGGAGCAGCAGGAGATGCTTCGAGTTTAGCAAGAATCTACCAAGGACCTTAAGGTGAGGATAACTCATTTGCTGACAAACTAAAGGAAGAAGTCGAAGGGTCCCAAGCTTAATGCTTCCTCTAGCAAAAGCAAGGGGAAACAGAAGAAAGGAGAAAGCTCTTCTTCTGAGAAGACTGAGAGTGAGAACAACTCTAATTCTCAATCTCCCAAATCTTCATCTAAAGAGGAGGATGGTTCAGAAAATGGAACCCATCACTCCAAGAGGATGAATGAGCTAGAGATACGCCTGGAGGCCGTTGCTAATCAAAGTAACCTTCAAGAAGCGGGGGTAGTCTGGCCGTACCCAGTTGAGTGGGTTGTTTCTCCCTATCCCCCAAGTTCATAGCACCTACACTATAGACCTCTGACAGTGAAGGTTCCCTGAACCAACACATATACTACTTCAAATCTCAGAATGGGAACGTACTATCAAATGACGCTATCATGGCTCATTTATTCATCGACACTCTCAAGGGGGTTGCTTTTTAATAGTTCATGAAGCTTCCTGCATGCTTCAGCAAGAACTGGGCTGATCTGGAGAAGCTTTTCTTAGCCCGCTTCTTTGAAAATAACACCGAAGTGTCTACTCCACCTTTCTAGCTATGAAGCAAAAGAAAGGAGAGTCTATCAAGATGTTTGTGGAGAGATTTCAGAGTATGGCGCTCTGATGTTCTAGTAGTATAACGTAGTCTACACTGGTGGAAACTTGTCACCAAAATCTGCAAACCACACTCCTAGCCCTGATAGGAGTGGTCAAGTGTCGCACTTAGAAGCAGCTGATGCTACAAGGTGAACAAGCAGAGGAGATCGTCATCAGGGTCAAGGCAGAAGAAAAGGAGAGTAAGCCAAGATCGGAGAAATCAGTACGACACGCTTTAGAATTATCTTCTAAACTGAGAAGAAAGGATACTCTAGCAACTGAGGCTAAGTCTCCTTCCAAGCCCAAGTCGGCAAGAGGAGGCAATTCTTCAGAATAGATATGAGACAACAAACAATACTCCTTCAAGGACGAGCATGTTGTCTCCCTATTTAAGCTTCTTCACAAAAGCAACAAGCTCAAGCTGTCGAGGCACACCGCCTTGAAGAGGTAGGAAAGACAGACAACCCCAACTACTGCTTGTACCATAGGATGGTAGGACATCTGATTGACAAAAAGTAAGCACAAAAATAGGTAAAGGAATGTGGGTCGAGGTTACTGCTTTTGCGATTCTTCCATAGTAGCAAAGTGGCTCTAGATTGTATTCACAAGGAGGGAGAGCGATGAAAGCTTGATGCGGCTTCGTTGTTCAAGAAAAGAGAAAGTTCTTTGTTTCAAATAAAGAATTTGAAAATGAAAATAAGTTGGTTTCAAAGATTGTTTTAGAATAATTTGGTGGTTTGTAAAAGTGATTTTTCTAGATAGTAAAAACGCATGGCTAACTTTCTACTAAGTGCTCCCACTAATCTCTAACTTCTTGAAGATGTAGCTTCACGATGGATTAAAGACAAGTAGTATCTTTATGCATAGGAACTATTCACGTTGGAACTGAATGAAAGTCCTTCCTTTAACTTATCTTCACATGGCAAAACTTGGACATTCCCTTATCAAGATCTAATAGAAGGCGAGAAAAAGGAAAGACACAAGTACACTAATGGTATCTGCAAAGTTAAAAGGAAAATCTCTAACTTAAAAAAATAAATAAAGTTTAAACTCTATAGATCATTAAAAATTCGTTAAGCATGAAATATAAGAGAGCTAATACTTATACGTAAGTTAGAGTTAGAACCCTCATCTTAAGATGTCATAGCTCTCGTTTCCACAAGGCCTGTTTGACACTATTGACTCATTTAGTTTATCAATCAAGTTGTTAAAGATTAGTGGGTTAGTAGTTAGTTAGCCATGCAATAAGAGAGTTAGTTAGACATGGTAATAAAAGAAACAAAAAGAGAAGAGGTAAAGAGAAAGGGAGTTACACTAAAACAAGAAAGTAAAAGCAAATGAAAAAACAACAAGTAATTGGAAAGAAGGAAGAGAAGTAGTTACTTGTATTAGATTGCCACCTTCAAATACAACTTTTACACACTCTCTTTGTTTCAATCTAATAGTTAAAATAAAACTAGAAGAAGAAGAAAAACAACAACAACTACAACCTAGAAACAAACTAACAACAATGCTCTAAACTCTGGATCTCCTTCTCTTCAGACCCCAGGGGGTATTTATAGGCACCAGGGGAAAGAGGGCCAGGGGGCTGACCCCTGGCCCAAAGCTCGGGTGCCCCTGCACCCGTACAATTGCGGAAACACGGCCCAGGCCGTGTTTCCGCAGCCATGCCAGGGCGGCACGCGCCTGGCTTCAGGCAGCGTGTCATCCTATCTGTCCCCTATCAGGTGGATCTTTTGATTTCTGAATTTGATGCCCTGGGCTGACAAAATCTCCTTTTTAAGGTCAATGGCTACTTGGTAGGCCTTTAATCATCCATTAAATGGTGATTTAGGGTCTTCTTCTTCATTTGCACACCATGGACCTTGGATCAAGCAAGCAAAGCTTTATTAGCATAATTTTATATCAAATAAATATGCGGATGTAATAAAAATTATACAAAATTAGAGACTAATTATACCCCCACACTTATCTTTTTGCTCGTCCTGAGCAAAACAAAAAATAAGAAAATTATTACACCACTTTCGCAGTTGACGCAATTACACTGAGCATGTGCAACGTGCCTTAAACCTGTAGGTTTTCCCTAGAGGAGAAGTGTTGTCTCATTAGGGTTTTCAGCGGATTGCACCTACAAAATTCAGTAAGTGAAAAAATATTTAGTTGTTAGCAAACCTCTTTCAAGAAAAAGAACTTTCAATCATCTAAGTAAAAATGACCGAATGATGTAAGAATTAGGCTCAACCCTCATAAGTCCTCCTATACTTTAGCCTTTATAAAAGAAGAAATTATGGTTTTTCTTTAAATTTAGAAAGGATTTTGTACTTCTAACTCATTCTATTATTTTTCTTTAGATAGATATACATAATGTGTAAGTGTGCTGTGCTTGAGATTTTTCAACTCAACTTTGAATATCATTTAATTTTATTAATATTTATCTATTATTATTTTCATTAGGCTTTCTACTTTACTCATGTAACATATATCAAACTGATGACTCCCAAACCAGATGGTTTTAGGGCACCAGGTGAAACAACACAACTCAGGTTAAATATGCAAGTAGAGTAGGCCGTGAAATCAACATTTACTTATATATTATATTTTTTTGTTGTTTTTTTTAGCGTGAGTAATCATGCTTCTTGAGGCACAATTATCTAGCATTTTTTTCAGAGTTGTGTCTCTAAATCCCAAGCATGTGTGTGATTTATGCATATCTTACTAAAGTGAAATAAAAGGTATAAGTTATTTTCTTATCCCTCCCAACTCTTAGTCAAACCAATATTTCATTTTTATTTAGGCTAAAATAAAGATTCCTTAATAAGGTTCCCTTAATTCTTACACCCTTTTGGCATTTTTATAAAGAGTATGAAAATTCTTTTTTCATTCTGGAGTTTTTTTTTGTAAAAGAAAAAGAAAAAGTGAAAATGTTAGCACCCCCCACACCTATCTAATGCATTGTCCTCAATGAATATCATGTAAATGCAAATGCAATAAATGAGGTGAAAAATGATGTTATCGCCTTTGACGAATTGCGCCGACCAAGTGCGATAGGCGAAAGAAATGTCAAAAATATAGAAAGGGTAAGCATATAAACAAGAAGGAAAGATTTTTTTTTTTTTAGTTGCAGTGTGGATGGCTGTGGTTAGGTGTATGACGGGGCAAAAAAAGTCAGCACACTATCAGTCGGTGATGCAGGCTCAGTGGTCAAAAAGTGCTTCAGTCTTTACCCATTCACTTTAAAATTTGTGTATTCGTAGGATCGATAATAATCACAGCACCGTGGGAGAAAACGGTGCGCACAATGAACGGTCCTGACCAACGAGTCTTCAGCTTTCCCGCGAAAATATGAAGCCTAGAATTGTACAACAGAACCTTGTCTCCCAAGGCAAAGTTTTTCCAGTTTATTACCTGATCATGAAAAAGTTTAGTCCTTCTTTTGGTGATCCGAGCATTCTCATAGGCTTCATTCTGTATCTCCTCTAATTTAGAGATCTGCAGTCTTTTTAGCTCACCGGCTTTACTCAGATCAAAATTGAGTTACCTAATGGCCCAGAGGGCATGATGTTTGATTGAAGCTTAACCTGCACACAAAATACAAAATTTCAGAACTTAAGAATAAACATGTGCAAGTGCTCAATCCTACCGCTATAGCAAGTGGCTATGCGGGTCGTGATCCATAAGGAGGGTTTGCGATAGAAGCATTCAAGGTTTTTGTATTGAAATCTTTATGAAGAAAAACAAAAGTTCTTCTTTGTTTAAAGAAATGAAAAGAGTTATGTTAAAGTTAGAAAGAAAGCGATAGATGAAGAAGGTGGAGAAAACCAAAAAATGACTATGTACAAATGAATTGGAAAAAAGAGTGAAAACGATTTGGAAGATGTGGTGAAAGAAATCGTGTTGGCGATCTAAACTAAGAAATAAAAGAAAGGAAAGAAGATTAAAGAAGTACTCACCTAGTTTGGTTCATGACTTACCTGGAATCCTTGCATGTTCTACCTTGCTTGGAGGCGTTCAACGCATAAATCATAGGATCGAGCTCAGTCCCCGTTCACATTATATCATCAAGCGGAGCAAGAATGAAGTGATAGGATCTTGAGGAGGAGAACGTATTCATGAACTATCGTTGGCACTCACAAAGGCTTTTGTATACTTATACTTCTGGATTCACTTGCATGCTCATCAAAAACAAAAGAGGTAAAGTGGAAAGAGGAAGAAGAAAATAAAAGTAAATACGAACATAAAACAAAAACATTTACCTTTATTACTTGCAGAAACAATGGAAGAAAGGAGGAGGGTACATCGGTGTCACTCTCAACATAAGCCTCTCTCTTTTACTTACATGAATCTTCATCTAACCTAAGCTTACATACAAATTACATAAAAGAAAAGAAAGACCTAAACTATAAGAAATGAAAACTAGTCTAAATCCTATCTCTGCATGGTCGTTCATTTTCAGTGCAAATACTGGCTTTTTATAGGCATAACCCACACGAGGAGGATCCCGGGGAGATCGGGGGAGCAAACGCTCCCCCTAACTCCCCAACCAAGCCGCGAAAACGCAGCTTTGGTCACGTTTCCATGGCCAGGGTGTGGCCAGGTGGCCACACCCTGTTGGTGGGTCACCCCGGGTTTTCGGTCTGTCTTTATGTTTGATTGGATTTGCAGTTTAACTCCGAGATTTTGAAGAAATGGCCGTTGATCTTTGCTTCAATCGATCGATTCTGAGAGGATTCTTCTCAACCGGTTTTCAACCTCTTGATTTTGCCCTGATTCAGTGAGCTCGAATTAATTCTGATTTAATTCAGAATTTTGGTGGGCTTTTGGGCTCATTTCTCTTCATCTCCTTAAGGAATGGGCCTGCAAATAAATTAAACATTTAATTAGGACAATGCAGATTTATTCTGTAATTAGTATGGAAATATGATACTAAATATGCAACATTAGTGACCAATCACACCCCCATACCTATCTTTTGCTCGTCCTCGAGCAAAATAACTAAACTATACTAAGGATTATTAGACCACTTTCGCAGGTCACGCGATTGCACTGAGCATGTGCAACAAGCCGTTAAACCTCTAGGTTTTCCCTAGAGGACGAGTTTTGTCTCGTGAGAGTTTTCAGCAGATTGCACGCACAAAATCCATAAAGAAAGAGAAATAAAGAGTTAGTATTTTCGAAAAGCATTTTGAAAGAGAAAAATATTTGAAATATAATTGTAAGATTTAAGCAATTTATAAATTATAGGAAAACTGAATTTTCATTCCTAAACTTAGTCTCTATTCAAAAATTTGTTATCAATCAAAGTAAGGAGTCAAATTGTACTTCTCATTTAGTCTATTACTTTACCCTAAGTCATATGCACCTTGTGATTGTGAAAATTTTGACTAAGAGTTCATTAACTCTAACTCTTATACCTTATTTATATATATATATTTTGGTGGTATTATTCCTTAGTTCTATTAGGCTTTCTAATCTGCCCATGTAACGAGCCTTTAATCGATGACTCCCAAACCAAACGGTCTTAGGGTACGGGTGAGAAAAACACCCCAAGGACTTAAGGACTCGAGCAAACAAGGCCACAAAACTAAGAATTTTATTATATGAACCTCTTTTAGGCGTGAATTCTTATGCTTTATTAGGCACAAATACCCAGCTTAATCAGAGGATTTTTATATATATTTTTTTCTCAAACTTATCTAATCATCTTTCGCATAAATACTAAGGCTTGCTTAGGCCAAAGCACCTAGCTAATCAATAATTAGATTTGTTCATTTTTCATATATACATATATATATATATATATATATATATATATATATATATATATATATATATATATATATATTATGAGAGAAATGTAAATCAGCTGGCACAGGAGGTAACTCCCTCCTATGTCGCACTCAAAAATCGTACTTTCTGAGTGAATTTTCAAGATCCGACCGCACATTATCATCTTCATATTCTAAGATATACATATATAAAAAATCAAGTGATTTGAAGTTCGTTTACTTATTGATCTAATCGTTCCATTTTGTTCTATTGTTAAAAAACCGTTAATGTTTGAACACAAAGAAAATAGAGTAAACAAACTTCAAATCACTTGATTTTTTATATGTGTATATCTTAAAGTATGAAGATGATAATGTGTGGTCGGATCTTGAAAATTCACTCGAAAAATTGATTTTTGAGTGTGACATAGGAAGGAGTTGCCTCCTGTGTCAGCTGATTTACATTTCTCTCATATATTATAAGGCATAAGAATCTTTATTTTTGAACCCTAAGTGTGTAAGTGTATGAAGTGTACATATTTCATTAAGGTAAAGATCAAGACTAAATTACTTTGACAAATTATCTTCCTAACCCTAAAAATCAAACAAATAATCTTATTTTGACCAAGTATAAGAAATCCTAATTTAGATTTTCCTATTCCTTAAAATTAACTTAATTTCTTACAAAAAAAATATGTCAAAATATTATTTCTATTTTCAAAAAGTTTTTAAAAGTAAAGAAAATGTTAAATATTTTTTTTGTTTTAAAAAGAAAAAAAATTAGTTATGTTAGACCCTCCCCCACACCTATCTTATGCATTGCCCTCAATGTATGAATTAATGCATAGATGCATGAAAAAGAAAAAAGAAAAGGAAAATGTTACCTTAAGGTGGTGGTTCCGGTGGTGGTCTGATTGGTCCACGAAATGCGGCCCAATTGACTTTTCGTTGGGTTCAGAGGAACCCACCAGAAATATCTCTAATATAACCCATTAAAATGATGAATTCATAATGGATTTTTATTAAATATTTGACCCCATCTAATTTTCAAATTCCATAATTGATTTCGGAGTCAAATTTGTCAACCACCTCGTCCCAGAATGGAGTGTGAAAAGATAGAATGATTGACTTGGACTCAGGAAGTACAAGAACTAATACCGACTCAGGAAGGTGACTTAAGTCAAGTAAAGGTTCAGGAGTCGAAATAGGTTCAGGAATTGGGTCCAAGTCAAGAAGTTGAAACTCAAGTCCACATTTATTTTCCAACAATGGAATGTGACTTAATATTGGTGATTCAAGTTCAGGAATGATAGGTGAGGGAATTAAAACTGACTCTAAAATATTACTCAAGTTTGGTAACAAAACAGGAGCAATATTGATTCAGAAAGTTGAACTGGATCCCCGATTTGAGAATCTAGGTCACATATCTCATTGAGTTCAATATCAAAAAAATGAGAACTTGCCAATTTGTCAATAGGATTTTCAAAATTGTAAAATTGGTCAAGTTCAATATGATCATCAAAAATAGGTGATTCAATTTCATGATGAATTGGCACAGGATCCAATGTTGACTCAGGGAAAATATTGAAGTCAGGTGAAGACACCGGAGTCATTATTGAATCAGGAAGTAAAATTGAATCACTAAGTTGAGATTCATGATCATATTCATTTTCAAGTTCAATTTCAGGAAAAGGATAACTTGCCAAACTGTCAATATTCTTTTCAAAATTTGGAGTTTGGGCAAGTTCAAATGACTGTTCTGAAATGGGACCTTGATTTCTAAACTACATGACTCTTTGGCTCTAACAGAATGGTTACCGACATCAGAACTGGCCAAACGGTGAGAATGTAAAGATTGGACCATCATATCTATGTCGTGATTACGAGCGTTTTGAGCCTGAGTCATGGCTTCAAGCATCTCTTCATAGGTGATATGTTCATTGTTGTGTTGAAAAGATGAAGTGTTGTCTTGAAATTGGTAGTGAAATTGTGAGTCCATTAGATTTTGTGATTTTTGTTTGGACTCATGCATACTCATTTCCAAAATTGATGGTTTTCTATTTTGGACTGGTGGAACTGAGTATGAATCTTGAAAATATTGTGGACTAGGTGGAGAAGGAGGACAAGTTGGTTGAAAATTGGACTCGGGGTAGGTGAATCCCCACTGACTCTGTGAAGAGTTGAAATCATTCTGGAAATTATAGTTATTAGTTTGGGGCATGGGTTATATTGATTCGGATAAGACCAATCCGGCGCACTAGGCTGGTTAAAGTTATGATATGCCGGGTTGGTAATATCCGAAAATGAAGTCGGTGTGTAATATGGATTATTATTGAAGTTGAAAAAATTATTATTATAAGCCATATCACACAATAGAATACAAAGAAAGAAAAACAAACAAATAAGCAAACAAAAAAAGAAAAATTCTAACCTAAGTTAGGGTAGACCTATGACTTAGACGACTCCTAACTGGTTAGACCGTCCATGGGAGGTATAATGCAGACTTTGACCACAAGCTAATCAGCCAGGTCAGGGCAAGGTTGGTGGGAGGTTTTCCGTCAAAGACGTTCCTTAATTAAGTAACTACCAACCTTCGGGCTTTCGGCCCTTAATCCCTTTCCTAGACACTAATTTTGCAGGAGTCAAATTCCAATACTTTTCCCCTTAGGATAATCTCCTAATTGAGTCCGAGATGTCCCTAGGGCCAACGTCTACTCATTTTCAGTTAGGCTTGGGTGAGTGCTTGGAATCTGATTTTTTGGCCAAGGAAGGGTGATTAAATCCCCACCTTATCTTGTTATGGGTTAGTGCCCTTAAGATAAGTTTGTGCAAGTGTACAAGATATGTAAATAAGATTCACTCAAAGCTATGTAAATCAACCTAGAGATGAGTCCTATTCTACATGCAATGCGAACATACCTTGCTCCAGCACTCTTCAATAGTAAAAATAAATGAATTGAAAAGACACGTGCCTAAAATGCAAACGTCTAATCAATTTTTTTATCTTTTTCAACAAGTATTTTACTGTTGGTTTATTAGCAAGCTTTTGGTGATGGCATATAAGAAAAAACAAATTGCAGAAAACTAGAATTTTGCAAGTCAAGTAGCCCTGCAAAAAACCACGTTAGTAGTTAACTCCTTTTTATCGCGGAATCGCGGCTTTGGCCGCGAAAACGCGGCAAAGCAGAGGGTACTTGGTCTCTGCTTTCTAGAGCAGAGGCCCAAGACCACTTATATGTTACTGCAATCTTATTTTCCTGCTTTGCTTGCCCTATAACCTGCAACAGAGAAGAAAGTTCGTTTTAGTTCTAAAAAATTTTCAATAAAAATCAGATTTCAATAAAAATGTTACCCTCCCCGGCAACGACGCCAAAATTTGATTGAAGCTTAACCTGCACACAAAATAAAATTTCAGAACTTAAGAATAAACATATGCAAGTGCTCAATTCTACCGCTATAGCAAGTGGCTATGCGGGTCGTGTTCCACAAGGAGGGTTTGCGATAGAAGTGTTCAAGATTTTTGTATTGAAATCTTTATGAAGAAAAACGAAAGTTCTTTGTTTAAAGAAATGAAAAGAGTTATGTTAAAGTTAGAAAAAAAGCCTTAGATGAAGAAGGTGGAGAAAACCAGAAAATGACCATGTACAAATGAATTGGAAAAAAGAGTGAAAACGATTTGGAAGATGTGGTGAAAGAAATCGTGTTAGCGATCTAAACTAAGAAATAAAAGAAAGGAAAGAAGATTAAAGAAGTACTCATCTAGTTTGGTTCATGACTTACCTGGAATCCTTGCATGTTCTACCTTGCTTGGAGGCGTTCAACGCATAGATCATAGGATCGAGCTCAGTCCCCGTTCGCATTATATCATCAAGCGGAGCAAGAATGAAGTGATACAGATCTTGAGGAGGAGAACGTCTTCATGAACTATCGTTGGCACTCACAAAGGCTTTTGTATACTTATACTTCTGGATTCACATGCAAGCTCATCAAAAACAAAAGAGGTAAAGTGGAAAGAGGAAGAAGAAAACAAAAGTAAATACGAACATAAAACAAAAACATTTACCTTTATTACTTGCAGAAATAATGGAAGAAAGGAGGAGGGTACATCGGTGTCACTCTCAACATAAGCCTCTCTTTCTTACTTACATGAATCTTCATCTAACCTAAGCTTACATACAAATTACATAAAAAGAAAAGAAAGACCTAAACTACAAGAAATGAAAACTAGTCTAATTCCTATCTCTGCATGGTCATACATTTTCAGTGCAAATACTGGCTTTTTATAGGCATAACCCACACGAGGAGGATCCCGGGGAGATCGGCGGAGCAAATGCTCCCCCTAACTCCCCAACCAAGCCGCGAAAACGCGGCTTTGGCCGCGTTTCCGTGGACAGGGTGTGGCCAGGTGGCCACACCCTGTTGGTGGGTCACCCCGGGTTCTCGTTCTGTCTTTATGTTTGATTGGATTTGCAGTTTAGCTCCGAGATTTTGATGAAATGGCCGTTGATCTTTACTTCAACCGATCGATTCTGAGAGGATTCTTCTCAACCGATTTTCAACCTCTTGATTTTGCCCTGATTCAGTGAGCTCGAATTAATTCTGATTTAATTCAGAATTTTGGTGGGCTTTTGGGCTCATTTCTCTTCATCTCCTTAAGGAATGGGCCTGCAAATAAATTAAACATTTAATTAGGACAATGCAGATTTATTCTTTAATAAGTATGGAAATAAGATACTAAATATGCAACATTAGTGACCAATCAATGTTCTAACTCTACTAGTGGATGACAGGCTTTTCTGAATATGATTCTGTAAGGAGACATCCCCAAGACTGTCTTAAAAGTAGTGCGGTAAGCCCACAATGCATCGTTGAGTTTGACCGACCAATCCTTTCGGTTTTGTCTGACAGTCTTTTCTAAAATGAGCTTGATCTGTCGATTGGTGACTTCGACCTGCCTATTTGTCTGGAGATGATACGGAGTAGATAACTTGTGATTGATAGAATATTTTCGCATCAGAGCTTCAAAAACTCTATTGCAGAAATACGATCCATTATCATTAATTATCGCTCTGGGGGTGCTAAATTGGGAGAAGATATTTTCTTTGAGAATTTTGACAACCACTTTGTTATCATTGGTCTTTGTTGGCACAGCTTCTACCCGTTTAGAGACGTAATCGATAGCAACCAAAATGAACTGGTTGCTGAACGAATTAGGGAATGGTCCCATGAAGTCGATACCCTAAACATAAAAAATTTCAACTTCTAGGATCGTGTTCAGGGGCATCATGTCTCTTCTTGAAATTTTCTCAATCTTCTGACAATTTACACATGTCTCACAAAAGTAGAATGAGTCTTTGAACAAAGTGGGCCAGTAAAACCCACATTGTAAAACTTTCTCTGCAGTCTTACGGGGACTGAAGTGTCCTCCGCATACAAGTTCATGGCAAAAACTTAGCACACTCCTCTTTTCTTTCTCTGGTATGCATCGTCGAATAATCTGGTCGGGATAATACTAAAAAGATACGGCTCCTCCAAGAATAAGTACCATACTTGGGCAAAGAAACGACATTGGTCTTGCTTTGTCCAGTCAACGGGTATTTGTCTAGTGGCCAAGTAATTGACTATGTCCGCATACTAGGGTTCCTTGAAAATGGCCAGGATGCGCTCGTCTGAGAAATCCTCATTGATCGAAGCATGTATGATAAGTGTGTTTGGAATTCATGATAGATCAGCAACCATATTTTCTATGCCTCGTTTATCCCAAATTTTTAGGTCAAATTCTTGAAGCAAAATGATCCACCAAATCAGTCAGGCTTTTGCTTCCTTCTTGGTCATGAGGTATCTTAGTGCCGAGTGTGAAAATCATCTAGAGGGGGGGTGAATAGGTGATGAAGCTAATCAAAGGGCAATTTAAAAATTATGAAGCAAGTGAATGCAAATGCAATGCAACAATCTCCCAAAACAAGACTAAGAGCCGTATGCCCCTTGCGGGGTTCTGAACTCCTTCCTCCGGCTTCCTCGTAAAATGAGTTAGAGGTGCGCAATGCAACCTTGTTGTATGGGATTTTGATTGACAAGATGAAGTATGATGAAAATGGCAATAGTAATCAAAAACACAAAGTAATAGCAAGGGAAAGTAAACCAATCGCAAACACAAAGATATGTTATCGAGGTTCGAGCACCCAGCTCTACTCCCCGCCTTCCCCAGAAGGATTCTAGCTACTTCCACTATCACAAAGATCAATTACAATGGAGTACCCAACTCCTACAATTTCAGCACAATTGAATTCCTTAGTAATCAAAAGATCACAAACTCTCTCTTTCAAATATCTCTTCCCTTACAAAGGTCCTTAGAGAATATTGAGAAGGAATGAAGCTCTTGTGTAAGTGAAGAAAATTGAAATCAAATCAGAGAGTATTATCAAGAAAACACTTCTGAAATGAGTGAGAAATATCAGCACAAAACCAAGAAAAATAGCTCTTTTGAATATCACAAACTTTGAATTTTTCTCTTGAATAATTGTTGTAATGAAACTCTCCCCAAACACCCCTATTTATAGGAGAGGGCTAGGGTTTAGGGTTAGGAATTAATTACTGAAGATTAGGAAGTAATTAGTTCCAAATATACCCTCCAACGGATTTTTAATTTCAAAAATCAAGTTTAAAACAGCTATTAAAAAATCTGCCCGTTACTGTTCAACGGACACATCGGTCGACTGGCCCGGTCGACCGATAGTTCAAAAATCCGACCGTTATGAACTATCGGTCGACTGATCCAGTCGACTGAAAAGATACAGAGAGCAAAACAAACTATCGGTCGACCGATCCGGTCGACTGATGCCTGACTGAGACTTAAAATAAAATTCCGGTCGACTGTCGGTAGACAGTCGGTCGACCGACAGACGTGCACACGGATACGTGCACTCTGCCAGGACTCCGGTCGACTGCCCCGTCGACCGACAGACATGCACACGGATACGTGCATTCTGCCAGGACATCGGTCGACTGGTGGTAGATAACCGGTCGACCGGCTCAGGCCAAAAGATGAAATAAAAATAGAATTTTGAAGAGATTAATATTTTTATCAAATCTATTTCAAACACAAATTCAGTATCTAACATAATAAAAAATTTGTAGAAGAAAGATTTAGTATTAAAATATTTTTGTATATTTTATAAGAAATAAACTTGGAAATGGTATACGCGTGAAGACGTGTGTGTTTGAGCTTCAAACCTAATCAACATTCTTTAACATACTATAAAGCTAGAAAATAAAACCTAAGGACCTCTGAAGCAATCTTTGAGCCATCCAATGCCTTGCTAGTGCCTTCTCTTCTATGATCCTTCCTTGATGTGCAATTTGCCTTCAATGCTTGTTGGAACTTAGAAGTTTTTGCAAAAGCGAAGCGAATGAACTCTAAACATGGTACAAAACCTGAAACTCATCTTAGACAAAAGATTAGTACCAAATAGCACTTATTTGGTTTGTTATCATTAAAACACAAAACAATGGAGAGTGTAACCTCTTGGGCCAACAATCTCCCCCTTTTTGATGATGACAAAACAAATAGGCTATTAACAAAAATATAGGGAGGAGAAAACTCCCCCTAAATTATGCTATATTTAAAACATATAAAAATGCTCTATGTAACGCCCCGATCCCAAAGATACGGGGACGTCACTGCAACGCATATACGTAGGCCAGATGGTGCCCCCACGTATATACGCTAAGCATAAGTACAACAAGTATCAGAGTACAACACACACAGCGTGGTATAATCATATGCCAACTTACAAAATATAAGTACAAAGTTACACAAGTTATGATAAGCAAAAGTCACTTTACAAGTGTCCTTTATCACAACCCAAGTCCAAAAAGAACGATATACAACCAAAAATACAAAAGTGCTCACGTAAGGATGGAGATCCGTGAACCAAAAAGAAGTGTCGGGCAGGATAGATCTAGAGCTGGTCAGCCTGCTCTCCTAGGTAAGCCAAGTCCTCTGTGGAAGGCTCCACTTCGTTCCAAGCCTCAGAATCTGAATATGCAAATCCAAAGGGTCAAGACATAATACAACAAATAAAGATAGCCAAGTGGCAAGGATCATGAATAGAGATAATGAAATAGTACTAAGTAACAATGCATGACAAGAGATGTAAACTAAGAAAGATAAAGTCATATGCAATAAATCTACAATTAATGTCTTATTATTATTACTTGTCTTACTGTGATATCTAGCTATGTGACCCAGCGTCCCAGAGCACATAGATCCATATCCTAGTGAAACAAGGTTGTTATTGGAAACAGCGGTTGTATCGACGAACTATGTTTACAGTGTGTCCCATGCATGCCCGGGACCACGGCCCAGTATTGTTCCGTTGCTTGAAGACGGAACCTGCCGCTAGGCTAAACAGGAGGGTCTTATGTATGCCCTTGTCATGACAGTAAACAGGAAAGGGAGGAAGCACTCCCCTCGGTCCCCTGGAGTACCACAGGTAAGACCGGAAACATGGTGCACATCCTAATACCACTGTAAACACGAACACATATCGATATCCGCATATTTCCCCCTGACCCATGTGTAAGTTGGTGCATTTTATGTAAAAGTCCGGTGTATCATGCTTTGTTTTAAGAGATGGCATGATAGGTGGTGATGTTGCTATTTAACATGCCATGAAACGAATATATACAATAACAAGTCATGAGGCAATAGGAGATGCATCCATTCAGTTATATGTCATGTAGTGCTAGTATTGAAGCATGAACAAGCAGGAAATAATACACATGTAACAAGTATAGGTACTAAATTTAGAACAGAAATTAACTATGACACACAGCCAGGATTAGTCGACTAGGGGTAATGGTTAGTCGACTAATAGGGTTTCTAGTCGACTAGGAGTTTGGATTGATCGACTAAAACTGGGATACAGAGTGTTGGAATTCTGTTTCAGTGCATGCTAGTCGACTAGGGTAAGAGGGTTAGTCGACTAATAGGAAGTACTAGTCGACTAACAGATATTTCGGTCGTCTAGATCTGTGATACAGAAAGTTGGGTTTTCTGGTCCAGGATGGATTAGTCGACTAGGTGGATTCAGGAGTCGACTAATATGGGTTTCCAGAGAGTTTATTAGTCGACTGATATTTTTGGTCAAGTCGACTAATGCTGTGTCTTCCAGAAAAACTAAATTTCAGCTAAGTGTTCTAGTCGACTAGGTCTTAGGGTAAGTCGACTAATAGTGGGGAAAATCAGTGTACAGGACAGAAATTCTGGAAACGTGTTTGATGGCTAAATTCCTGGTTTTAGGTGACCTATGTGTACAAGAAGTGTAAACACAGTGCTCTAAGGCTAATACAAGTCTTGGTGAGTGAATTACTCCCTTGGAATGGTTGGATTTGAGCTTAGATGACCTAAAAATAGGATTTTTAGTGTGCAAGTGAACAAAGATTTCTACTTCAAGTATGTGATGTGTGAACTAGGTCTTGGTGAGTAAGAACTCACCTGGAGGGGTCAAATCTGAAGCTTGATCCAAGGATGGAGGTGTTGGCTCCAATCCACAACTTGTAGTTGAAGCTAGGTTGAAGGATTCTCCCTTGGAGTTGCCTTGATGAAGCCTTGGGTGAATCTCTTGTGATCTTGAGGTGGAAGTGAAGGGATTGGGTGCTTGGAGTTAGGGTTTAGTTGTGGAAGGAGGAGATCTTGGAGCTTCTCTTCTCTTGTTGAAGTGAAAGAGAGAAAAAAGAGTAATTTGCAAATGAATAGGAATTTATAGTTTGGGATTTTTGTAAAGGGGTTGGGATTTTGATGGATGAGAGGGACTTTTGTGTAAAAAGGGGGGTGAGGTGAGTGTCCTCTCCTTGGCCACTTGGCCGGCTGTGGGAGAGGGAGAGAGTGAGTGGGGTTAGGTGAAGTGGTGAGTGGGAAATGAGGTGGAAATGAAGTGGAATTGGAATTTTGAAATTTTTGAAAAAAGGTCCGAATTTCCAGTATCTCGGATTGGTCTGAAAATTTTACCAAAAATCAAGAATAAGATTTTAAGACTCATGGTGAAATTCGTTTGAAGAAATAATTTGTAGTTTTAAAGTTAAAAATCCCGGAATCAGTCACCTGCCGACTCAGTTGGGATTTTCATAAATTCGTAAAATCTCCAGAAAAAGAGTATAAGTAGGAAATATGATTCTAAGCAATAATGTCTAAAGGACTTTCTAGAATTCCTAACAGTTTGGAAGATAAAAATTCAGAAATCGGCCAGCGGTACTGGCCGACACCGGTTTCGGAGAAATTCATTTTAATTCCAGAAAATTCCAGAAAATCACATAAAATCTAAAATATTGGAAAATGATATTTGAAATTAAAATCGGTTAAATACGGAAGGTACATCGGAAAATACGGTCAAAGGACTGAATACGTAACTAGGCACGTATTCCGGGAGAGGGGTATTACAATCTACCCACCTTACAAAAATTTCGTCCTCGAAATTTCATAAGGTAAAAGATAACAGGAAAAGCAATAGATAGATATGGATACAAGGAAAGATAACGGTAAAGAAGAGTAGAAGAAAAGAGTCTTACCCAATCAAGATGTGAAAAGTTGAGGATAACGATCCCGGATAACGTCCTCACGCTCCCAAGTGGCCTCTCCTGGCGCATGCCTGTTCCATGACACCAATACCAATGGAATAGCTCTGTTCTTCAGTGTCTTGACACTCCTATCCAGGATGGCCAACGGCTGCTCTTGGTATGATAAATCCGGTTGTAGCTCCAGCTCGGAATGATCCAGAATATGGCTGTCATCCCTGACATACTTCCTCAACTGAGACACGTGGAAGACATTATGCACCCCGTCCAAAGAAGGCGGTAATGCCAATCTATAGGACACATCTCCCACACGATCCAGGATCTCGAATGGGCCAATATACCTTGGACTCAGCTTCCCACGAGCACCGAACCGGATCACTCCTCTGGTAGGTGATATCCTCAAGAAGACATGATCTCCAACCTGGAACTCCAATGGCCTTCTCCGAGTGTCTGCCCAACTCTTCTGCCTACTCTGAGCAGCCCTGAGATGATTTCTGATAACCCTGACTTTCTCTGTAGTCTGCATCAGAATCTCTGGTCCCAAAAGACTCCTCTCACCGACTTCATCCCAACAAATCGGTGATCGGCACTTCCTACCATACAATGCCTCAAAAGGTGCCATCTTAATACTTGCCTGGTAGCTGTTGTTATATGAAAACTCAGCCAAGTGAAGATGGTCTTCCCAAGATCCCCCAAAGTCAATCATGCAAGCCCTCAACATATCTTCAAGGATCTGGATAGTCCTCTCAGATTGTCCGTCTGTCTGAGGATGATAAGAAGTACTGAATTTCAGACGAGTTCCCAGACTTTCTTGGAGACTCTCCCAGAAATGAGATCTGAATCTGGTGTCTCTATCTGACACAATACTAACTGGAACTCCATGCAGACGAACTACCTCCTTCATATACTTATCTGCCAGAACCTCTGTCGTCTGGCCTACCCTGAATGGTATGAAGTGAGCTGACTTGGTGAGGCGATCAACTATCACCCACACCGCATTATTACCCCTGGGACTCCGAGGCAATGCCGTCACGAAGTCCATGGTGATGTGCTCCCATTTCCACTCGGGTATCGGCAAAGGTTGAAGAAGTCCAGCTGATCTCTGATGCTCGATCTTTATCTGCTGGCAAACCAAGCACTTAGCAACAAACTGGGCTATCTCCCTCTTCATGGCATTCCACCAAAAGTGCTTCTTCAGATCCTGGTACATCTTGTTTCCTCCTGGATGTATAGAATAAGCTGAACTGTGTGCTTCCTCCAAAATCTTCTGTCTGACTTCTCCTCGGGGAACACAAAGTCTATCTCCAAAATACAATGCACCATCTGGGTGAATGCAGATATCCGACCTCAATCCAGCCTCCACCTGAGCTCTGAATGTCTGCAATCTGGGGTCCTCCTTCTGAGCTCCCTTGATCTCCTCTATCAATGATGACTGGATCTGTAAAGCCATGAACTGCCCGGCCTTATCACCTCCTTGCACTAACATCAAATCCAATCTGATGAATTCCTGAATCAACTCCCTCTGCCGCGTGAGGTGGACTAGCACTCTGTTCTCTGGCATCCTGCTCAGTGCATCAGGAACGGTATTGACTTTGCCTGGATGATACTGCAAGTCAATATCATAGTCCGCCATAAGCTCCAACCACCTCCTCTGCCTCATATTCAACTCCTTCTGTGAGAAAATATACTTGAGGCTCTTGTGGTCTGTGTATATCAACACTTTGTCTCCCAGAAGGTAGTGTCTCCAGATCTTCAAAGCAAATATCACAGCTGCCAACTCCAAGTCATGAGTTGGGTAATTCCTCTCATGAGGCTTCAACTGCCTAGATGCATATGCTATAACATGATCATGTTGCATAAGCACACACCCCAGGCCTTTACCTGATGCATCACAGAAAATGACCATCCCTCCTCTTCCTGAAGGAGTCCTCAAGATTGGGGCTGTGATAAGCCTCTGCTTCAACTGCTCAAATGCTGCATCACATTCTCCTGTCCATATGTATCTCTCCCTTTTCTGGTGAGCCTGGTCAACGGAGCTGCAAGTCTAGAGAAATCCTGGACAAAGCGCCTGTAATATCCGGCTAGTCCAAGAAAGCTCTTTATCTCAGTCACCGTCTTCGGAACTGGCCAATTCTGCACTGCCTGGACTTTACTGGGATCAACTGAAATTCCTTCTGCTGAAACTATGTGTCCGAGGAAGGCTACGCTGTCCAACCAGAATTCACACTTGCTCCTTTTGGCATGAAGCTGCTCCTGCTGGAGGGTCTGCAACACAATCCTCAAGTGCTCTGCATGCTCCTTCTCATTCCTTGAATAGATCAGGATGTCATCTATGAATACAACTACAAACTGATCTAGGTAAGGGGAGAACACTCGATTCATCAAATCCATGAAAACCGCAGGGGCATTGGTGACTCCGAAAGGCATAACTAGAAATTCATAGTGGCCATAACGGGTCCTGAATGCCGTCTTCGGAACATCCTCCTTCTTCACCCTCAGCTGATGGTAACCCGACTGCAAATCTAACTTAGAAAATACACGGGCTCCATGGAGCTGATCAAACAAATCATCAATCCGGGGCAAGGGATACTTGTTCTTGATGGTGACCTTGTTCAACTCCCTATAATCAATACAAAGCCTCTTACCACCATCCTTCTTGTTCGCCAATAGCACTGGAGCTCCCCATGGTGAAGTGCTTGGCCGAATCAATCCCTTGTCCGAATACTCCTGCAGTTGCTTCTTCAAGATCTCCAACTCTGTCGGTGCCATCCTGTACGGAGCCTTGGATATAGGAGCTGTCCCTGGAACTGTATCAATGGAGAACTCCACTATCCTCTCCGGTGGAAGTCCTGAAATCTCAGCAAAGACTTCTGGAAATTCATCCCACACCGGCACTCCCTTCAGAACCTCCGAAGTGGTCATCTGAATCTCCTTCTTAGCAGGCTTCACCTCTCCACTGAACTGGAACTCCGGCTGATGCGGGATTCTGAAATTGATCTTCCTCCCTCTACAGTCGATCACCGCATAGTACTGACTGAGCCAGGTCATGCCTAAGATTACGTCGTACCCTTTGGTGTCTAGTACGAGCATATCTATGGCCAAGGTCTTCCCACAAAGCTCCACTGGACAGTCAGCACAAACTCTAGAAGATACAACTACCCCATTCCCAGTACTTATCTCCCACTTGTGGTCTAAAGCCTTAACAGGTATGGAATGAACAGCCACAAAATGGTCGGAGATATAACAGTGGGATGCACCCGAATCGAAGAGAGCGAGAACAGGTATAGAATGAACTCTGATGTTACCTGTAATCACCTCCTCTGAAGCCTCAGCCTCCTCTGCTATCAGGTTGTAGGCCTGACCTCTGCCACGCCCTGCTGCTGTCCGGGCTCCTCTCTGCACTGGGCGAGCAACATGCGGTGGAGGAAGGGGAAGAGCTCTCCTCATCACTGGTCCCTGGTGCCTCTGCCCAACTGGCCCTGGTAGTGCCCTCTGTCCATTCTGCCCTTGAGGTGCCGGCAAGGTTTGATTAGCAAACCCCATTCTCCTGTGAGGACAGGTCTCCACGGCATGGTCTCGTGCTCCACACACCAAACACCATCCGTTCGCCCTCCGGCAATCTTGCTGAGAGTGTCCTGGTTTCTGGCAGAAATTGCAGATAAGACCTGGTCGAGCCACCTGGTAAGGAACTGCCCTGAATGGTTGCCTGGCCTGGACCTTCGCTGCTCTGGATGGTCCTCCTCTGCCCACCGGCACAAACGGCCTCTTCATGGCCTGGTTCTCTTGCTTCTTCTGAAACCCACGCTCCACCTCTCGAGCGATGGTGAGAACCTCAGCATAGGTCTTCAGCTGCTGGGGCATCAGAAACATCTGGATCTCCATCTGTAAACCCTGCTGAAACCTGCTTGCCCTCTTCTCTTCATCTGACACCATGTACGGGGCGAAGCGACTCAACCTGAGAAATTCTGCAGCATACTCATCCACGGATCTGTCCCCCTGTTGAAGCCTGATGAACTGCTCCTCCATGTCCTTCTGAGCAGTGGCGGGAAAGAACCTGCTATAAAAGCTCTTGGAGAACGTATCCCAAGAGATAGGCTCCTTCAAGCGAGCCTCCTCTGCAAGCCACCAAGTCCTGGCTATGTCCTTCAGCTGGATCTTTGCAACCTCCACTTGGTTCTCCTTAGGCACCCTGGCGGCGTTCAGCAGATCGGTGGTGTCTGTTAACCACTGTTCAGCCTCCAATGGCCTCTCGACTCCCGTGAATACGGCCGGCTGTAGCCGTCGGAAGTCTGAGATGTTCCCCGGCTTCTGCTCCTTCGGGGCTGCCAACTCCTGCCTGAGGAGCTCAGTCTGCTGCTGCTGATTCTCCATCTGTTGTTGCTGGTTTCCCAGCATAGTCTGAATGATCCTCAGGACATCAGCACCCTCTCCTCCTACGGGTCCATTCGGTACTTGCCCGACATTGTTGCGACCCGAACGTCTCTCCATACCGAAAGGGATAAGATCTGGAATTGGAAACAAAGGGAAGGAGTTTAGGATACGAGGATCGAATCAAGGACGAAGTCGAGAAGGACTATATAACTTTGTACATTGTAGTTGGCATTAGCAAATCACTAGAATTTGCCACTTGGTTGTACTTTTAGGTTTGAGAGCCTAGGCTCTGATACCAACCTGTAACGCCCCGATCCCAAGATACGGGGACGTCACTGCAACGCATATACGTAGGCCAGATGGTGCCCCCACGTATATACGCTAAGCATAAGTACAACAAGTATCAGAGTACAACACACACAGCGTGGTATAATCATATGCCAACTTACAAAATATAAGTACAAAGTTACACAAGTTATGATAAGCAAAAGTCACTTTACAAGTGTCCTTTATCACAACCCAAGTCCAAAAAGAATGATATACAACCAAAAATACAAAAGTGCTCACGTAAGGATGGAGATCCGTGAACCAAAAAGAAGTGTCGGGCAGGATAGATCTAGAGCTGGTCAGCCTGCTCTCCTAGGTAAGCCAAGTCCTCTGTGGAAGGCTCCACTTCGTTCCAAGCCTCAGAATCTGAATATGCAAATCCAAAGGGTCAAGACATAATACAACAAATAAAAGATAGCCAAGTGGAAAGGATCATGAATAGAGATAATGAAATAGTACTAAGTAACAATGCATGACAAGAGATGTAAACTAAGAAAGATAAAGTCATATGCAATAAATCTACAATTAATGTCTTATTATTATTACTTGTCTTACTGTGATATCTAGCTATGTGACCCAGCGTCCCAGAGCACATAGATCCATATCCTAGTGAAACAAGGTTGTTATTGGAAACAGCAGTTGTATCGACGAACTATGTTTACAGTGTGTCCCGTGCATGCCCGGGACCACGGCCCAGTATTGTTCCGTTGCTTGAAGACGGAACCTGCCGCTAGGCTAAACAGGAGGGTCTTATGTATGCCCTTGTCATGACAGTAAACAGGAAAGGGAGGAAGCACTCCCCTCGGTCCCCTGGAGTACCACAGGTAAGACCGGAAACATGGTGCACATCCTAATACCACTGTAAACACGAACACATATCGATATCCGCATATTTCCCCTGACCCATGTGTAAGTTGGTGCATTTTATGTAAAAGTCCGGTGTATCATGCTTTGTTTTAAGAGATGGCATGATAGGTGGTGATGTTGCTATTTAACATGCCATGAAACGAATATATACAATAACAAGTCATGAGGCAATAGGAGATGCATCCATTCAGTTATATGTCATGTAGTGCTAGTATTGAAGCATGAACAAGCAGGAAATAATACACATGTAACAAGTATAGGTACTAAATTTAGAACAGAAATTAACTATGACACACAGCCAGGATTAGTCGACTAGGGGTAATGGTTAGTCGACTAATAGGGTTTCTAGTCGACTAGGAGTTTGGATTGATCGACTAAAACTGGGATACAGAGTGTTGGAATTCTGTTTCAGTGCATGCTAGTCGACTAGGGTAAGAGGGTTAGTCGACTAATAGGAAGTACTAGTCGACTAACAGATATTTCGGTCGTCTAGATCTGTGATACAGAAAGTTGGGTTTTCTGGTCCAGGATGGATTAGTCGACTAGGTGGATTCAGGAGTCGACTAATATGGGTTTCCAGAGAGTTTATTAGTCGACTGATATTTTTGGTCAAGTCGACTAATGCTGTGTCTTCCAGAAAAACTAAATTTCAGCTAAGTGTTCTAGTCGACTAGGTCTTAGGGTAAGTCGACTAATAGTGGGGAAAATCAGTGTACAGGACAGAAATTCTGGAAACGTGTTTGATGGCTAAATTCCTGGTTTTAGGTGACCTATGTGTACAAGAAGTGTAAACACAGTGCTCTAAGGCTAATACAAGTCTTGGTGAGTGAATTACTCCCTTGGAATGGTTGGATTTGAGCTTAGATGACCTAAAAATAGGATTTTTAGTGTGCAAGTGAACAAAGATTTCTACTTCAAGTATGTGATGTGTGAACTAGGTCTTGGTGAGTAAGAACTCACCTGGAGGGGTCAAATCTGAAGCTTGATCCAAGGATGGAGGTGTTGGCTCCAATCCACAACTTGTAGTTGAAGCTAGGTTGAAGGATCTCCCTTGGAGTTGCCTTGATGAAGCCTTGGGTGAATCTCTTGTGATCTTGAGGTGGAAGTGAAGGGATTGGGTGCTTGGAGTTAGGGTTTAGTTGTGGAAGGAGGAGATCTTGGAGCTTCTCTTCTCTTGTTGAAGTGAAAGAGAAAAAAGAGTAATTTGCAAATGAATAGGAATTTATAGTTTGGGATTTTTGTAAAGGGGTTGGGATTTTGATGGATGAGAGGGACTTTTGTGTAAAAAGGGGGGTGAGGTGAGTGTCCTCTCCTTGGCCACTTGGCCGGCTGTGGAGAGGAGAGAGAGTGAGTGGGGTTAGGTGAAGTGTGAGTGGGAAATGAGGTGGAAATGAAGTGGAATTGGAATTTTGAAATTTTTGAAAAAAGGTCCGAATTTCCAGTATCTCGGATTGGTCTGAAAATTTTACCAAAAATCAAGAATAAGATTTTAAGACTCATGGTGAAATTCGTTTGAAGAAATAATTTGTAGTTTTAAAGTTAAAATCCCGGAATCAGTCACCTGCCGACTCAGTTGGGATTTTCATAAATTCGTAAAATCTCCAGAAAAAGAGTATAAGTAGGAAATATGATTCTAAGCAATAATGTCTAAAGGACTTTCTAGAAATTCCTAACAGTTTGGAAAAAAGATAAAAATTCGGAAATCGGCCAGCGGTACTGGCCGACACCGGTTTCGGAGAAATTCATTTAATTCCAGAAAATTCCAGAAAATCACATAAAATCTAAATATTGAAAATGATATTTGAAATTAAAATCGGTCAAATACGGAAGGTACATCGGAAAATACGGTCAAAGGACTGAATACGTAACTAAGCACGTATTCCGGGAGAGGGGTATTACACTCTAGATACCAATAATTGAAATGATAAATAGAAGTGATGCACCAATTATTGAAGTCAATTTAAAACAACAATACAATACAAATAAAACTCAAAAAACTTGCACGTGATATCAAAAACACCAAAAATCTATCAAAAACACCAAAAATCAAAAATTGCTCCTTGATACCAATTTTAAACAAAAATACCAACTAAAATACAAAAACCAAAAACTCATAAAACCAAAACATCATATAAATTCATATGGAACCAAGACCAAATGAACTTATTTTTGTCCATGTAAACTTATTCTCCCCCTTTTTGTCATACATCAAAAAGGGTTAGAAAAACATGTTTAATCAATAATACACAAATTTAATTCTCCACAAATAAACGAAAATCTAGCAAAATCAAGTGGTTTTGTGAAAATATCGGCTATTGAAAATCGGTGGAAACATAATCAATATCTATATCACCTTTCTCAAAATGATCTCTAAGAAAGTGATATCTAATCTCAATGTGCTTGGTCTTACTATGTTGATTTGCATTTTGGTTAAATGAATAGTACTAGTATTATCACAAAATATTTTAATATTTTTATAATGCAAATCATAGTCAAGGAGAGTATGTTTCATCCAAAGGACTTGTGCACAACAAGCCCCCGCGGCAACATACTCCGCCTCGGCGGTTGATAGAGCTACGGAATTTTGCTTCCTAGAGGACCATGAAACAAGACAATTACCGAGAAATTGACATGTTCCACTAGTACTTTTTCTATCTACTCTACAACCCGCATAGTCGGCGTCCGAATAACTAGTCATAGAAAAATCTATAGTTTTCGGATACCAAAGACCTAATCCAATCGTTCCCTTAACATAACGAATAATGCGTTTTACGGCAATTAAATGAGATTCTTTGGGACACGATTGAAATCTAGCACAAAGACACACACTAAACATGATATCCGGCCTACTTGCCGTTAAATATAAAAGACTACCTATCATGCTTCTAAACAATTTAATATCAACATTTTTACCTTGTTCGTCCTTATCAAGCTTGGTTGTAGTTGCCATGGGAGTGTTGCATGTTTTAGCGTCTTCAAGTCCAAACCTCTTCACGAGTTCCTTTGCGTATTTGGCTTGAGAGATGAAGTTCCCATCTTGCAATTGCTTGACTTGGAGTCCAAGGAAGAAGTTGAGTTCACCCATGGAGGACATTTCAAATTCTTGTTGCATTACCTTTTCAAATCCTTGCATAAAACTTCATTAGTAGAACCGAAAATTATATCATCAACATAAATTTGGACAATTAAAATATCATTATCAACATGCTTAGTGAATAGAGTAGTGTCTACTTTGCCTTTAATAAATTGTTTGAAATTAGAAAACTTGAAAGCCTTTCATACCAAGCTCTTGGAGCTTGTTTCAAACCATACAAAGCCTTATCGAGTTTGAAAACAAAATCGGGATGAGCATGATCAATAAAACCGGGAGGTTGAGAAACATAACTTCTTCATTAAGAAAACCGTTTAAAAATGCACTTTTTACATCCATTTGAAAAAGTTTGAAATTTTTAAAAGATGCATAAGCTAGTGTTATCCGTATGGCTTCAAGCCGTGCTACGGGTGCAAAGGATTCCTCAAAGTCGATTCCCTCAACTTGAGTGTAACCTTGGCCACTAACCTAGCTTTATTCTAATGACATTTCCGGACTCATCCATCTTGTTTCTAAAGATCCACTTAGTACCAATTATTGGTCTATCGTGGGGCTTAGGAACAAGGTGCCAAACTTGGTTGCGCTCAATTGATTGAGTTCCTCTTGCATGGCAAGCAACCAATATGGGTCCGTCTCGGCTTCGAGAATGCCTTTGGGTTCAAATGAGAAATGAAAGCAAAGTTACCACATAGGTCATGGAGTTTGGAGCGCGTTGTGACTCCTCTTGAAGCGTCACCGATGATGAGCTCCTTAGGATGATTTGTAGCATATCTCCAAGCTTTGGGAAGCGGTTGAGTGCTTTCCTCATTATCCTTTTGAACTTCACCTAAAGGTTCTTGCTTATCTTCTTGAGCGGGTGAGTCCTTCAAGGATAGTTCTCCATGCTTTCACCTAATGGTTCAATCTCTACAACATTCTCAACAAACACATAAGACTCCTCAAACTTAACATGCATAGTTTCTTCAATAGTAAGTGAAGATCTAATGAAAACTCTATATGCTTTGCTAGTAGAGGAATATCCAACAAAGATAGCCTCATAAGCTTTAGCATCAAATTTACCCAAATTCTCTTTTGTATTTAAAACAAAACATTTGCATCCAAAAACTTTAAAATATGAAACATTTGGTTTTCTAGAATGATACATTTCAAAAGAAGTTTTGAAGAATTTTTGCATAAATAAATACGATTCGATATATAGCATGCGGTGTTTACGGCCTCGGCCCATAAATATTGAGGGAGGTCGTATTCACTTATCATTGTCCTAGCCATCTCTTGAAGTGTTCTATTTTTCCTTTCTACAACTCCATTTTGTTGTGGAGTCCTAGGACAAGACATTTCATGCTTAATTCCCTTTTCATCACAATAAGTCATGAAGAGTTGGTTAACAAACTCACCACCTCTATCACTCCTCATTCTCAAAATCGGAAAACCTTTTTCTTTTTCAACTCTTTTCTCAAAAATCTTAAAGTGAGAAAAAGTTTGATCTTTATTTTGCAAAAAGAAAACCCAAGTAAATCGAGAGAATCATCAACTAAAACAAATGCAAATCTACTACCATTTAAGCTTTTAGTTTTAGTTGGTCCAAATAAATCCATATGAACTAATTCTAACGGTCTAGTTGACATGATATCCTTGATTGGTTTAAAGGAAGACTTGGTTTGTTTCCCAAGTTGGCACGCACTACAAATGCGGTCTTTCTCAAACTCAAGCAAGGAATACCCTTCACCAATTCCTTAGAATTAATTCTAGAAATATGTTCAAAAGATGCATGTCCTAATCTTCTATGCCAAAGCCAAGAATTTTCATCAAAAGCATTTAAACATTTAGTAGAACACTCTACATTAAGCATGTCAATAATATAAACATTATCATCACGAAATCCGGTCAAAATACAATCATTCGATTTAACATCAAAAATCTTACAAGAAGAATCATCAAAAACAACTTTAAGACCACGATCACAAAATTGGCTAATACTAAGCAAATTATGCTTTAAACCATCAACCAAAACAACATTCTCTATAATAGGAGATGAACCAACTTGAATGTTACCTATACCGATGATAGTTCCTTTGGAATCATCCCCGAAGGTGACGGAGCCACCTTCCATGTACCTTGATAGGGTTGTGAAGTTGTTGATATCCCATGTCATGTGCCTCGAACAACCACTATCAAGGTACCACCGCTCCCTACGTCTTGGAGCCTTGGTGTGTACCTACATCAAACATTTTAGGACTTGATTTTGGTACCCACATTTTCTTGGGTCCATGAGGGTTAGAGCCATTAACCCAAACAAGATTATTTGAAGTATGCAATTTATCATAACAAAATTTAGCTAAATGTCCATTTTGCCACAATATGTGCATCTATAAACTCTACCATATTTAAATGCATAATGAGTGTGTGATTTGTGAGCATTGGCATTGTGAGCATGAAAAGATTTAGCATGAGAAGTATTATTTGAAGTGTGAGCATGTGGAATCTTAGCATGAGAAACTTTATCATGAGAAGTATTCTTTTTAGAAAATTTTTCTTCAAGCTTCTTAGTATTAAAAGCACAATCTTTTAAAACTTTTTCAAAATCACTCATTTTAGATTTAAGAGAAGAAATTTCTTTATTATCAACAATAGGGGTTTTACCCTTGCAAGAAATCTTATAAGCATCAAAATCATTTTGAATAACAACAAGATTGGAAGAAAGATCATCTTTTTCTTTTGTAACCAAAGCAAGTTGGTTTTTGAGAAAAGCAACTTCTTTTTGCAATTTAAAGCATTCCATTTTCTTGTTATCATAAGTTTCGGAAAGTTCTACAAAAGCATGAACTAGAACTTCCTTACTCAAATCATCATCATTATCATCTATAGATTCAAGAGTTTGAGGGTTTACCTTGGGTGTGTTTGCCATGAAACACATGTTTGCGGTATCCACTTGTTCTTCTTCGGACTCGCTTTCCGAATCCCATGTGGCCTTGTAAGCTTTCTTTTCATCTTGTTTCTTTGGCTTGAAGGAGGAAGTCATTCTTTTCTTGAACTCCGGACAATCGGCCATGATGTGTCCGGGCTTGCGGCAATTGTAGCAAATGATCCTCTTCTCCTCTTTGCCTTCAAACTTTCTCCGGAAATTTTGCTTGTTCTTCCGGTACATCCTCTTGATGTTGCGCACTAGGAGGGAGAGCTCCTCATCTTCTTCTTCATCTTCTTCATCATCTTCAATGGTGGATGAAGACTTGAAAGCTATGGACTTTTTCTTTGTTGGAGCCGCCTCTTCTCTTGCCTTCTTCTCCATCTCATGGGTTTTAGGTTCCCAATGAGATTTATGATGTCCATCTCGTCCTTGTCATTCAACTCCTTTAAGGTGGTGGCCTTGATCTCCCAAGATGGAGGAAGAGCCCGTATCACCTTGCGCACCTTTTGATCATTGGAGATGACGTCACCTAATGAAGAAAGACCATTAGTGATTTTTGTGAAACGAGTAATCATGCAATCAATGGTTTCATCATCAAGCATCTTAAATGATTCATATTGAGACCTCAAGAGATCTATTTTAGCTCTCTTGACTTGTGAAGTCCCTTCATGCGTGACCAACAAGTGTTGCCAAATCTCATAGGCGGATTGGCAATGAATTACCCGTGTAAGGTCATCCTCATTCAAGGCGTTTAAAAGGGAGTTTGGGCTTTGGAGTTAGCCTCATATTCTTTAAGGTCTAGGTCGGTCCAAGTGCTCTCATCCTCATCGGGTACTTCATAGGGTTTGGTAAGAGACTTAGCCACTAAGCTACCTAGTGATTGCAAAAAGATAGTCATCCTAACCTTCCAAATAGGGAAATTTAGGCCATCAAATTTAGGTGGGGATTTAATGTTGTCGGCCATGTTTACTAGTGTATGTATGGATGAATGAAAGTGTTGATTAGCAATATTTTAGGATCTCTCTAAGGATGTTAAGCCACACCTAGAGTCCAAGCTCTGATACCAATTGAAAATCACCTAGAGGGGGGTGAATAGGTGATGAAGCTAATCAAAGGGCAATTTAAAAAATTATGAAGCAAGTGAATGCAAATGCAATGCAACAATCTCCCAAAACAAGACTAAGAGCCGTATGCCCCTTGCGGGGTTCTGAACTCCTTCCTCCGGCTTCCTCGTAAAATGAGTTAGAGGTGCGCAATGCAACCTTGTTGTATGGGATTTTGATTGACAAGATGAAGTATGATGAAAATGGCAATAGTAATCAAAAACACAAAGTAATAGCAAGGAAAAGTAAACCAATCGCAAACACAAAGATATGTTATCGAGGTTCGAGCACCCAGCTCTACTCCCCGCCTTCCCAGAAGGATTCTAGCTACTTCCACTATCACAAAGATCAATTACAATGGAGTACCCAACTCCTACAATTTCAGCACAATTGAATTCCTTAGTAATCAAAAGATCACAAACTCTCTCTTTCAAATATCTCTTCCCTTACAAAGGTCCTTAGAGAATATTGAGAAGGAATGAAGCTCTTGTGTAAGTGAAGAAAAATGAAATCAAATCAGAGAGTATTATCAAGAAAACACTTCTGAAATGAGTGAGAAATATCAGCACAAAACCAAGAAAAATAGCTCTTTTGAATATCACAAACTTTGAATTTTTCTCTTGAATAATTGTTGTAATGAAACTCTCCCCAAACACCCCTATTTATAGGAGAGGGCTAGGGTTTAGGGTTAGGAATTAATTACTGAAGATTAGGAAGTAATTAGTTCCAAATATACCCTCCAACGGATTTTTAATTCAAAAATCAAGTTTAAAACAGCTATTAAAAAATCTGCCCGTTACTGTTCAACGGACACATCGGTCGACTGGCCCGGTCGACCGATAGTTCAAAAATCCGACCGTTATGAACTATCGGTCGACTGATCCAGTCGACTGAAAAGATACATAGAGCAAAACAAACTATCGGTCGACCGATCCGGTCGACTGATGCCTGACTGAGACTTAAAATAAAATTCTGGTCGACTGTCGGTAGACAGTCGGTCGACCGACAGACGTGCACACGGATACGTGCACTCTGCCAGGACTCCGGTCGACTGCCCCGGTCGACCGACAGACATGCACACGGATACGTGCATTCTGCCAGGACATCGGTCGACTGGTGGTAGATAACCGGTCGACCGGCTCAGGCCAAAAGATGAAATAAAAATAGAATTTTGAAGAGATTAATATTTTTATCAAATCTATTTCAAACACAAATTCAGTATCTAACATAATAAAGAATTTGTAGAAGAAAGATTTAGTATTAAAATATTTTTGTATATTTTATAAGAAATAAACTTGGAAATGGTATACGCGTGAAGACGTGTGTGTTTGAGCTTCAAACCTAATCAACATTCTTTAACATACTATAAAGCTAGAAAATAAAACCTAAGGACCTCTGAAGCAATCTTTGAGCCATCCAATGCCTTGCTAGTGCCTTCTCTTCTATGATCCTTCCTGATGTGCAATTTGCCTTCAATGCTTGTTGGAACTTAGAAGTTTTTGCAAAGCGAAGCGAATGAACTCTAAACATGGTACAAAACCTGAAACTCATCTTAGACAAAAGATTAGTACCAAATAGCACTTATTTGGTTTGTTATCATCAAAACACAAAACAATGGAGAGTGTAACCTCTTGGGCCAACAGAGTGATCCATGAAAATTGCCGTCTTTGAACCTAACAAGTATGGCCGGAACTTTTCTAATGCAAAGATAATGATCAAGAATTCCTTCTCAGTCGTTGTATAATTCTATTGGGCGTAATTCTAGATCCTACTCGAATAATAAATCACGTGCTGCCTATTGTCAATGCGCTGTCCTAAAACAGTGCCAATAGCAAAATCAGAGGCATCGTACATGATTTCAAACGGTTGTGCCCAATTAGAAGCAGAAATAATAGGCGCAGAAATAAGTTCTTACTTAAGCTTCTCCCATAACTTGAAACATTCATCGTTAAAATCAAAGGGCACGTTCTTTGCGAGCAGGTTTGTTAAGGGTCTAGCGATTTTGCTAAAATCTTTAATGAACCATCGGTAGAACCCAATATGCCCTAGAAAGGTTCTAATATCCTTGATGCTTTTGGGTGGAGGAAGCTTAACAATTACTTCTACTTTAGCTTGTCCACTTCAATTCCTCTCCTAGAAATCTCATGGCTTAAGACATTCCCCTGTCTCACCATGAAGTGACATTTCTCCTACTTCAGAGTTAGGCTCTTTTCCTTGCATTTTTGCAGAACCAACTCAAGATAATGAAGACATTGTTCAAATGAATCTCTGTAGATGGAGAAGTCATCCATGAAAATCTCAAGAAAACATTCCACCATGTCGGAGAACAAATTGAGCATGCACCGTTGGAATGTTGCGGGAGCATTGCACAATCCAAAGGGCATGCATCAATAAGCGAAGGTTTCGAACGGCTAGGTGAACGTGGTCTTTTCCTGGTCTTCTGCAGCAATGGGGATTTGATTGTATCTCGAGTACCCATCGAGGAAGCAATAGTACTCGTGTCCAGCTAGGCGTTCAAGCATTTGGTCGATGAAGGGTAGCGGGAAGTGGTCTTTACGGGTGGCTGTGTAACGCCCCGATCCTGGCGGATACGGAGACATTACTGCAACGTATATACGCAAGTCAGAAGTACTTCACGTATATACGCTAAGCATCAGTACAGGCAAGAATCAGAGTACGGAAGCACGTGGTGCCATTATACATTCCAACATATGAGTACAATTATAAAGTTATCACCAGAGGTGACAATATTACAATAATATTACATCACCAGAATGGCGCAATTGCGAGATTACAAAGAGATGTACAAGTATGAACAGTACAAAAGGCACTCACGAGTTTACTAAAGGAAACTCGTGAGGCACACAGGGGGGCCTGGAGGGATAAGACTCTGGACGGTCTGCTGGAGGTCCACGCTTCCGCTGCGCCACTCTGATCAGTAACAGGGAGAATCCACAGGCTCAAGCTCCATGACCTGGACATGAGAATCCAGGGGAGTCAGATGAAACTCCCCAGGCGAGTGTTGAAGCAAAAGCCAAGTGGCGAGCAAGGGTAAGCACATGTATAGCGATAAAACCAAATAAAGCCGAGGGCGAGCAAATCTGATTGTATGGTTTCAGATCACGGCTCCATAAGACTAGTACGTCGAAGGAATAATCCAAATAAGGAAACCCTCATCTATATCCCTTATCTTATGCCACCATAATCTAAGCACATACAACCCGACTGTACTCCGGGCATGATAAGATAATGAGCAGGAGGCAGGTGGATACAAGGGATAATGCAGGGTATGAACAGCTAATATTATAATAACCATAAAACCGGAAATCCGATGTAAAACCAGTACAAGCAATATGGTAAGGCATATCACAGATTCAAAGCCGTTTAAGCTGCAGGCTTCAGTATGCGTCCCATTCCACATACCTCTACTTACAACTTAAAGAGCCGGTTATTATCATGACACTTTATTATTACTCGTCTTACCCTGATATCTAGCTATGTGGACTAGCGTCCCAGCACACATAGATCCATATCCGAGTAAAGCAAGGTTGTTATTGGAAACCAGCAGGGGTATCAACGAACTATGTTTACAGTGGGTCCCGTACATACCCGGGACCACGGCCCAGGATTGTTCGTTGCTTGGTGACGGAACCTGCCGCAAGGCTAACAGGAGGGACTATTGTATGCCCTTATCATGATAGTATCAGGAGGAGGGAGCCAGCACTCCCCTCGATCGCCTGGAGGCCCAAGGTCAGGCCGGATATTTTAGTTGCACAACATGCCTAATACCACTGTAAACACGAACACATATTGATATCCGCAAGTTTCCCCCGACCCAATGCAAGTGGTTCCTTTTATGAATATTAGATTAATTATCAATTTACGGGAATAACAAGAGCAGGACATGATCAGGAATTCAGGAGTTCAGGTCACCGTAAATAATACAGGATAACAGGTCACTGATCATGATACAGGATATCAGGTCACTGTACATAGTACAGGATAACAAGACAGGGTTCCCGTAAATGTGATAATCACAGGTCAAGTATATCATGCTGGGTGTCAAGTGATAGCATGACAGGATGATGATATTTGGCAGGTGACAAGTCATGTCAAGAGATTGATAATAATCCGGTGGCACGTCATATCATAACAAGGGGCCTTGCCAAGAAGTAGCATGTCAGGTGTTAGGTGATAGCGAATCAGTTGACAGGTGATATACATGTGTTAAATAGTAACATGCATAAATGACAGGTATGAAGAAATGACACGGTGGTAGAATAGTAGCTGAGCACAACAAAGCGGAGCTGAGCAAGCTGGAAGTACAGACAGCAAACAGTATTTAACACTGGAGCGTCTGGCGAGGTTACCGGGACGACTCGACTGAAGTACGAGCGGTAAATCCGGCAGCAACTCGCCTAGACGAATCTAGTGGTAAAGCGCTGAACGCTGATCATGATAACCAGGCGGAGCTGAACAAGCTGGAGGCACAGGCAGCGAACAGAGTTTAGACACTAATACGCTCTGCGAGGCTACCGGGGCACTCGGATTAAGATACGAGTGGAGAATCCGGCAGCAACTCGCTTAAACGAATTTAGTGAATAAAGCACTGAGTGCTAAGCATGCTCACCAGGCGGAGCTGAGAAACCTGACGATCCCAATCACGCCTCTTCCGAGACAGTGAGGGACCGGAGGCTGAACTGAGAGACCTGCCGGTCCCAATCACTTCTCTTTCGAGATAGTGAGTGACCGGAGGTTGAAGGGTCCGGAAGCCAAGTATGGTATAAGCAGTACAATACATCACAGGCATGGTATATGTACAAGAAGGAAACTACCCTAGTATAAGCATTCGTCACAGAGCAATACATGTCCAGATATTGGCACTCGGCCATACACCGATACAGGGACTCAGCCCAATACAAATACATGGAAACAGGGAATAAAATATATGTCGACCCGACGAAGCGGGGAAACCCAATGGAGGCGAGAGCGAGGACACTCGCCTAAATCACCGGAAAGCCGAAAAGTCTGGAATCCATGGAACTCGCGCACGCGCCATAAAATAATATATAATTGTGAGGAGAGAGAAAGTGAAGAGGAGAGAGAAAGAGTTAGAGAGAGAAACCTAGAGAGAGAAAGGGATACAGGGAGACGCGGGCTTCCGAGAGAGAGACGCGGGGGACGCAGACGCGGGAGTCGCGTCGCAGGAATAACAGACGCGGGAAAGAGCAGACGCAGGAATAGCAGACGCGGGGTTCGCAGACGCGGGAGTCGCGTCGCGAAGGAGCCACAACGCGGGGTTCGCAGACGCGGGGTTCGCGTCGCAGAGATGCCTCAAACGCGAGATCTGCGTTCAAGTGCGGACGCGAGGGAAACGCGGACGCGGACGTGGGTTCTGCGTCGCGTTATCACAGAAACGCGCGGAGTGTTGACTGAGATTTCCTGCACACAAAAGATAATATTTTAGTTGTAAGAATATGATGTGCAAGTCTCAGTTCTAATCCGCGGTAGCAGGGCTATGCGGGTCGTGATCCTCAAGGAGGGACTGCGATGGAAGCGTTAAGCAAGTTATCTCTAAAAATTATCTTTTTATTATTAATTAGTGGTATTTACAATGGGTGATAGAAAAGAATATGGAGATGAGTTGTATTTATTCTACAAAAAGAAAAGAAAAGAAACGAAAAGAAAAGAAAACTTACTTGAGTTTGGTTGAAGAAAGAACGTGAAAACCTTACATGTTCTACCTTGCTTAGGAGGCGTTCCACGAATAGATCATAAACTCGAGCTCAATCCCTGTGCACATTATATCGTCAAGCGTATCAAGAACGAAGTGATGCGTAGCTTGGAGGAGACGTCTTCATGAACTATCGCTGGTTCTCACAGAGCTTAGTTATACGTGCTTTGGAATCCACTTGCATGTTCATCAACAACCACAAGATCACAGAGAAAAAGAAAAGAAAAACAAAATAAAAGTAACACATAAGAATAAAGAACAAAAAAAAATTAATTACCTTTATTGCTTTAATCAATGGCAGAGAAGAGAAGATACATCGGTGTCACGCTCAATATAATCCTCTCTCTCTCTTTAAAAAAAAAAAAACAAAAACCTAACTAAGAAGAAAACCCTAGAAGAAACCCTAATTTTGGCCCTTGGCTCTTCGCTGGACGCTGGACGCTGGACACCCTTTGCGTTGCACTGCAGGTGATATTTATAGGTGCAGAAGGTTACAGAGTCCCGGACGAAACTGCCCACGAAAATTGGGATCTGGATGAGATCAAAGTGCCACGGAAACGCCGCGGAAACGCGGCACTTTAGTGGCTTCTGGCCGCGCGCTTTGGCGCGTGGCCTCTCCTGGTCCGTCCATCTGGGATTTTCCTTCTGGAAATTGAATCCTGGCTCTTAATCTTTGAATTTGGATATAACTTGGGAATCAAGTTACCTAGATCCCAAATCTTTTCCACGAATTTTCCTTCTCTTCTTTTAGCTTTTATCCTATCCTGCAAGTGTTTAGGGTTGAATAGAAGTCTATCCTTCCCTCTTCTTTGTATTTGCAACTTTGGCCCTTGTATTTGCATTTTGACTCTTTGTATTTGCGCTTTTTCATCTGGGCTTCGAACATGGGCTTGGATCTGGGCTTTTGGGCTCTTTAGGCTTTATTTATTGCTAAAATAACAATTCGAGGCCTGCACACAATAAATTACTAATTATTAATAAATGTGCAGAATTATATAAATAAATATGAAAATGTGACGGTAAATATGATGATAAAAATGCACTATTCACTACAATCACACCCCCACACTTATCTTTTTGCTCGTCCTCGAGTAAAAACAAAGAAAAAGAAAAAGTTAATCTAACCTAACTCACTTTCGTAGGAATCACGATTGCACTTAGCACGTGCAACAAGCCGTTAAACCTCTAGGTTACCCTAGAGGACGAGTGTTGTCTCGTGAGGGTTTTCAGCGGATTACACCCACAAAATCCATAAAAAGGAAAATATTTGAATTACTATTGAAGAGACTAAGTAGTCTATAAGTTTTAGGATCCTCATTTTTATTCATTCTTTAAACTTAGTCTTAATAAAGTTAATTGTTTTCCATTTTAGGTAAGGATTAAAATTGAATTTCTAATATAGTCTTTTTCGTTACCAAAGTCATACGCATCCTTATGAATTTTTGCTAGGACTTCCTTAACTTGGACTCTCATGCCTCTTTATTATTTTTATAACTTCATCTAATTTTCTTTCGTATAAGTATCAAGGCTTCTTGAGGCCCTCATACCTAACTAATTGTCTATTAGATGTGTTAATATAATTTTTTTTTTTTTTTAGTATGTATAACTCATCTAATTTCTTTCGTATAAGTATCAAGGCTTCTTGAGGCCCTCATACCTAACTAATTGATTATTAGATGTGTTAATACATATATTATATTTTTCTTAGTTCCCTCGGACTTTCTAATCCACCCATGTAACGAACTTAAAGTCGATGACTCCCAACCGGTTGGCTTTAGGGCACCAAGTGAGAAACACCCCGCGGACTCAAATTCGAGTGAACTAGGTCCCAAACTAAGGACTTTATTTTTTACTCACCTTTAGGCATGAATACTTATGCTTCTTGAGGCACATGTATCAGCTTAATTGGTGATTTTTTTTTCTTCTTTTTTTTTATGAGGCACAAGGTCTTTGTCTTAGAATCCTAGATATGCATTTGGTATGCACATTTCATTAAGGTAAAAATCAAGACTAATTATTTATTCAATTTCTCTCCTATACCTAAAAATTTAAACAATTTATTTATTTTGACCAAGTTTTTAGAAATCCTAATCACGATTTTCCTAATCCTTAAAACTAACTTAGGTTTCTTTCAAAAAATAAGTCAAAATATTTCCTTTTTATAACAATTTTTTTTTTAAAAATTTTTTTAGATTTTTTTTTTTTTAGTTTTTACCTATGTTAGTAAAGCCCACCCACACTTATCTCATGCATTGTCCTCAATGTATGAATGAATGCATATATGCATGAAACAGAACAAGAGAAGGCGGAAGTTACCTTAGGGTGGTGGTTCCGGTGGTGGTCTAATTGGTCCACGAAATGCGGCCCAAACAAGATAACGTGGTAGTTCACGGGACCTACCTTTATTGACCTCTTTTTATATTACATATTTACAGTCCCCAGAATGAATAGGATCATGGAAGATCCTCTCGTGAAACTTACTCCCTTTACATGACCAGTCCTGGAAAACCATCACAGAGTCATCATGGTCTATACCTATGTTCAACAAAAGAATGGGACTTGGTAAAATGGTTGACTTGGACTCAAGAATGATAGGTTCAGGAACCAATACAAAATCGGAAAAATTGACATGGGGTTCAAAAGTCGAGCATGGTTCAAGAAGTGGGTCCAAGTCAAGAAATGGAAATCAAGTCCACAATCATTTTCCACAATGGAATGTGACTCAATGTTGGTGTTTCAAGTTCAGGAATGATAGGTGTGGGAATCAAAACTGACTCTAAAATATTACCTAAGTCGGGTAACAAAACAGGAGTCAATATGATTCGGGAATTTGAACTTGATCATAGATTTGGGAATCTAGGTCACATATCTCATTAGTTTCAATCTCATAAAAATGGGAACTTGCCAATTTTTCCATGGGACTTTCAAAATTGCACAATTGGTCAAGTTCAAAATGATCATCAAAAATGGGTGATTCAATTTCATGATCTATGGGTATGGGAATAAATGTTGGCTCAGAAAATTGGTCCAAATTGGGTAAGGATACTGAGTCAACATAGATTCGAAGATGGAAACTGAATCGCAAAGTTGGGGATCGGGTTCACATTCATAATCTAATTCAATCTCATTGAAATTAAAACTAGCCAATTTATCCAAGGATTGGGATTGAGCAAATTCATATTGATGTGATGAAATTGAATTTTGATCAAGGTCTTCTAAAAAGAATGATTCTTGGTTCCTATCAAGATGCTCAAGAATGTTTGAAAGTCTAGAAATTTGATCATTCATTGTATCTTGCAACCGATCCACTTTTTCTTCTAACCCATCGAATAGATCAATGGAGGACTGAAACCTTGGTGATGTGGGAAAAGACGTATATGAAGATAATGGTTGAACAGGTGGTTGACCATATGGCTCAGGGGTATTGAATCCCCATTGACTCTGTGAAGAGTAGTGATGATTATTCCAATCTTGTTCATAGTATTGGGACTGGGGCATGTAATGATTCGATAAGACCAATCTGGCACACTAGGTTGGTCAAAGTTATGATATGCCGGGTTGGTAATATCCGAATAAGAGGTTGGTGTGTAACATGGATCCTCATTAAAATTGAAAAAATTGTTGTCATAGGCCATATCACACAAACACAAACAAAGAAAAAGAAAACAAACAAATAAGAAAAATTTCTAACCTGAGTTAGGGTAGACCTAGACCTAGACGACTCCTAACTGGTTAGACTTTCCACGGGAGGTAGGGTGCAGACTTTGACCACGAGTTAATCAGCCAGGTCGGGGCAAGAGTGGTGGGAGGTTTTCCGTCAAAGACGTTCCTTAATTAAATAACCACCACACTTCGGGCTTTCGGCCCTCAATCCCCTTCCTAGACATGATTTGGCAAGAGTCAACTTCCAGCACTGTTCCCCCTTAGGATAATCTCCTAATTGAGTCCGAGATGTCCCTAGGGCCAACGTCTACTAATTTTTAAGTTAGGCTTGGGTTAGTGAGTGCTCGGGATATGATTTTTGGGCTAAGGAAGGGTGATGAAATCCCACCTTATCTGGTTAATGGGTTATGCCCTTAAGATGAATTAGTGCAAGTGTACAAGATAAATAGATAAGAATCACTCAAAGCAGAAAATCAACCAAGAGATGAATCCTATTCTACATGCAATGCGTACGTACCTTGCTCCTCCAGCACTCTTCAACAGTAAATAAAAATAATTGAAAAAGACACGTGCCTAATATGCAAACGTCTAATCAAATTTTTATTTTTAACAACCAATAATTTACTGTTGAATTATTAGCAATTTACAGGTATATCACAGAACAAAACAGAATAGAGCAGTAAGCAGTAATCTCAAATTTCAGCAATCTGCAAAAAAAATTGAATCAGTAGTCCTTACTGTTGCCGCGTTTCCGCGGCTCTGGCCGCGGATCCGCGGCAAAACAGTGGGCTCCTGTGCTCTGCCTTCGAGGGCAGAGGCACAGGGCAGCTATATGTCCACTGCAGCTGCTGTTTTCTGTTTCCTGTTCTCCAAAACCTGCAAACAGAAAAAATAAAGAATTAGTTAAAAATTAATTTTTTTGTTTTAGAGATAACTTACCGTCCCTCCCCGGCAACGGCGCCAATTTGTTGACTGAGATTTCCTGCACACAAAAGATAATATTTAGTTGTAAGAATATGATGTGCAAGTCTCAGTTCTAATCCGCGGTAGCAGGGCTATGCGGGTCGTGATCCTCAAGGAGGGACTGCGATGGAAGCGTTAAGCAAGTTATCTCTAAAAATTATCTTTTATTATTAATTAGTGGTATTTACAATGGGTGATAGAAAAGAATATGGAGATGAGTTGTATTTATTCTACAAAAGAAAAGAAAAGAAACGAAAAGAAAAGAAAACTTACTTGAGTTTGGTTGAAGAAAGAACGTGAAAACCTTACATGTTCTACCTTGCTTAGGAGGCGTTCCACGAATAGATCATAACTCGAGCTCAATCCCTGTGCACATTTATCGTCAAGCGTATCAAGAACGAAGTGATGCGTAGCTTGGAGGAGACGTCTTCATGAACTATCGCTGGTTCTCACAGAGCTTAGTTATACGTGCTTTTGGAATCCACTTGCATGTTCATCAACAACCACAAGATCACAGAGAAAAAGAAAAGAAAACAAAATAAAAGTAACACATAAGAAAAAGAACAAAAAAAAAAATTAATTACCTTTATTGCTTTAATCAATGGCAGAGAAGAGAAGATACATCGGTGTCACGCTCAATATAATCCTCTCTCTCTCTTTAAAATAAAAAAAAACAAAAACCTAACTAAGAAGAAAACCCTAGAAGAAACCCTAATTTTGGCCCTTGGCTCTTCGCTGGACGCTGGACGCTGGACACCCTTTGCGTTGCACTGCAGGTGATATTTATAGGTGCAGAAGGTTACAGAGTCCCGGACGAAACTGCCCACGAAAATTGGGATCTGGATGAGATCAAAGTGCCACGGAAACGCCGCGGAAACGCGGCACTTTAGTGGCTTCTGGCCGCGCGCTTTGGCGCGTGGCCTCTCCTGGTCCGTCCATCTGGGATTTTCCTTCTGGAAATTGAATCCTGGCTCTTAATCTTTGAATTTGGATATAACTTGGGAATCAAGTTACCTAGATCCTAAATCTTTTCCACGAATTTTCCTTCTCTTCTTTTAGCTTTTATCCTATCCTGCAAGTGTTTAGGGTTGAATAGAAGTCTATCCTTCCCTCTTCTTTGTATTTGCAACTTTGGCCCTTGTATTTGCATTTTGACTCTTTGTATTTGCGCTTTTTCATCTGGGCTTCGAACATGGGCTTGGATCTGGGCTTTTGGGCTCTTTAGGCTTTATTTATTGCTAAAATAACAATTCGAGGCCTGCACACAATAAATTACTAATTATTAATAAATGTGCAGAATTATATAAATAAATATGAAAATGTGACGGTAAATATGATGATAAAAATGCACTATTCACTACCAATCACGGAGCGCGTTAAGGGATTGCCTAGACGCGGGGTGAGATCCGCGTTAGGAAAGTCTTGGCGAGGAAAATCACTCGCCGACAAGATTCCTTGCTGCGCCCGACGAAGGAAAGTTCGGTCCCAATCCAAAAGGAGGGTACCGGCCCCAAGTCTTGCCAACAGAGAAGAACGCGGCCCCAATCCAAAAGGAGTGGCTGGCCCTGAGTCTTGCCGACGAAGAAGAGCACGGCCCCAATCCAAAAGGAGTGGCCGGCCCTGAAAGGGTCATGTCCAAATGGAGAAGACGAACAGGAAGAGGAACCAGGAAGAGAGAGAGAGACTCAAGAAGAGAGTGTGAGAGGTCCAAGAGAGAGAGAGAGAGAGAAAGAAATCCAAGGGAGAGAGAGAAACGCAGGGAGAGAGAGAGAGAGGGTGAAACGCAGGGGAGAGAGAGGGTGAAATCCAGATCCAGGGAGAGAGAGAACAGGGAGCAGGGGGGCAGCAGCCCCCCTCCCTCACCACTCGGCACAGGGGGCTGGAAGCCCCCTGGCCGGATGAATTCGCCGGCCGCCGGCGGATCGCCGGCGGCCACCAGAGCTGGGGTGGCCGGTGGCCACCCCAGGGGAGAAATAGGGAGGGGGCAGCAGCCCCTCCCTCCAACAAGCCACGGCCAGGGCCTGTTGCCCTGGCCGGGCCCAACTCTGGCCGCATCAGTGCGGCCAGAGGGCAGAGGGAGATCGCCGGGGGCCCGCCGCCCTCGGTCGCCAGCGCAGGCCAGCAGGGGTGGCCTGCGGCCACCCCAAAGAAATCGAAGGGAGGGGGCTGCTGCCCCCTCCACACACGCGCACAGGGGGCCAGGAGGCCCCCTGGCCGCGCCCAGGCCGTCGGCGAGACGCCGGCGGCGGTCAGCCCTCGCGGAGGGCGCCGGAGGAGGGAGGCGAGGCCGGCGAAGGTGGAGATGGTTCGGTTGAGGCTGGCCTCACTTGGAGGAGAAAAAGAAGAAGAAGAAGAGAATGAAGGAAAAGGAAAGGAAAAAGAAAAGAAAAAGAGAAAGAAAGAGAGAGAGTGTGATGGTGATGGGGATGTGAGAGAATTAAATGAGGGGGTGTCTCCCACGTGGGGGAGAATGGGCTGGAGTCGGTTGAGGGAAAAGAAAAGGAAGGAAAGAAAGAAAGAAAGAAAAGATTAAATAATAATATTATAATATGGTCGCGAAATATCGACTGTTCCGGAAAAATCCCCAAAAATACCCGGAGGTAGAAAACGTCATCCTGAGGAATAATACAAAATCGGTTTTCAGAAATAAAATCCCATTTTCAAATTAAAAATCCGGAAGCCAACCGCCGATACCGGTCTACACCGGGTCGGCGGGTTTTGATAATTCTGAAAAAATCTCAGAAAATGTATTAAAGAATAAAATATGATTTTAAGGAGTAAGGTGAAAGCGAAACTCAGAAATTCATTTCAATTGTAAACCAAAAATCCTGGAGTCAACCAGCGATACTGGCCAATACCGACTCCGGTGGAATTTTCATAAATTCATAAAATCCTTAGAAAATGCATTTAGATGGGAAATGTGATTTTAAGAAATAATGTCTAAAGACAATTCTCGTAATTCCAATCCGTTTGTAAATTAAAATCCGGAATCGGTCAGCGGCACTGATCGACACCGGTTTGAAGATTTTCAACTTAATTCAGGAAAATTCCAGAAAATCATAGAAAATCTAAAATTTAGAAAACGATGTTTAAAACTGAAATGGTCAAATCGGAATACCGGAATGTCCAAATCGAGCAATACTCTAGGATCGGGCCCTCGGTTCAGACTAGGGCTGACTCCGAGTCTACGAATCCAAATCCAAGACAAAACGTTCATGTAAATAATTCATAATACAAATAAATACAGGAAGTAAATCAAAAAAAATACGATCAGAAAATACGAATACGCAACTAAGTACGTATTCCGGGAACGGGGTGTTACACTCCATCCACCTTACAAAAAATTGCGTCCTCGCAATTTCGATAAGGGGTGAAATGAACACAAAAAGATAGGAATGAGGATTATGCCAATCAAGATATGAATAACTATGAGCTGATCTCCCAGATTGACTAAACGGCTCACTCAGGACTATAGCATCGCTGCACTTCTGCCGTATACGTACATCCTCTGACGGTGCCATAAAATACTGATCTGATGTCTGCTCATAAAGGAATGCTGTCAGACTTCAAAGGACTAACCCATATGAATGATATAAGGGGAGCTGACTTGGTAAGATGATCAATAATATTTCGATCAGACCGTGAGCCAAAGCTGATGAAATCCTTAGTGCTGAAGTCCATAATATATAACCCTGTATGGTAAGATGTTATCCTTCTGCAGTAGAATCGCTGATGTGCTGCATACATACTAATCCCCCGAGAATAGACCAGAATACCCACGGTAAGAAAAATCCTGGTAATACTGAATATAATTCAAGAAGGCCAATAATTAAGAATTTCTGTATACTGGGCCTTACTAACTTTAAAGACATAGCCAAGAATATAGAATAACCATGGAGAATTCTGAATATTGACTTCTGAATGATAACCTGACTGCAGATAGAACATGTAGAAGATAATCTGGGCCCTGCAAGATTGGTGGTATGGATCATTGACAAGGGTCATGGTGATAGCTCAGATATAGTGATGAAACTCTGTTCAGCAGATCCATGAAAGCACGCTAGAAGAAATCCGAGGAATGGTTAGAGTGCCAAGCACTGAAGGGACTAGCCACGGATGAAACCAAGCCTAGATGAGGTATCGCGTAACACAGCTCAGGTGTTAAGCATTAGGGTGCGGCGAAGCTAACGCTCTACGAGGCTTGCAATTGGCGAAGCTCACGAGGCGAAGCCAGCGCGTAACACAACGCTAAATGCTAAGCACCAGGTGCAGCGAAACTCACACCCGTTAGGTTCACGAATGACTAGAACACGACCCTCGCTTGGCGAGGCTAGCGGAGCCTTTGGTCCACCAAATCAATAAAAACTGACAGGTTAGTGGCTCTGAGAACATGATCAAGAAATCACAAGAATAGAAACGAGTCTCGAATTCTGTCTTCTAAATAGTAACTTGACTGCAGATTAGCTCTGAGAATACCCGAGTTCCATGAACATAGTCGAAGAAATCATGATCGCTATTAGAGGAATAGGAATGAAAAATATCATAACTTTGTCTGCCAGAAGTCCTGATTCTGAATTACTGTTATATACTGACACTCCTCATGAAATGATGCAATCTATCTGACTATATAAGTGACGACTACTCTGCTTGATGTACTAGGCTCCCATGATGTATCCATAAATACAAGAATATAATGCGAGGCCGAAGATCTGCCCAGTATAAGACAATGTGATATACCAGAGTCGAGGAATGCCAGACATAATGAGAGTGACTACATCTGCCCTGCTATTACCTCTCTAGCTACGCATATCTTAAGTTGGCATAAAGTTTATAAAAATCAGAATAGCAAAAATAGGAGAGATAGGAATCATGAAATAGGGAGAGAGATAGGACGGACTAGGATTGATGGTGATAGTGCAATGAGGAGGATATGATATAGGGAAGTTTACCAACTCCCGGACATGCTAAAATGGGGATAATAATTACGGTCAGTACTTCAAGGATTCCTCTTCAGATATCGAACACCCTTTCTGTTCTTACTCCATCATCTTGAGCATCCTGACTTCCCCTTCAGCCAGATCATATGTTTGCTTCCCTTCACCATGTGCCCTAGTTCTTGGTCTCCTTTGTATATGACTCCATGCTGGATGCTGGGGATGAAGTGAGGTTATTCTGACAGTAGGTCTTGGATTTCCTCATAACGGTGATACTGGATGAGTTGATCTGATTGGTGTGATGTTTCTCTGTCTCCTTGAACAGTCAGTCACATTTCAACTAATCTCTGAACCCGTGTATGACATAATTCATGACCTCTCCGGTGGTTGTGTTATAAGTGCTCGGCTTCAGATGATACTCCCATGGTCATGTGTTGAGGGCAAGGTTGAAGGGATGGCTTAGCTAATAGGGCATCCAAGGGCCTGTCTGAGCCTTCACTTCCATCAATTAGAGGGTCTCTTCACCAACTTCATCTGCAACTCATCCTAATCTTTCTTCTCTGGGTCCATTCCACTTCCCGGATGATGACAAAAGAACTTGAGAATACCCCTCAGGCTGCTTGGGGGTAAGAAACATCCTGCTCTTCATCTTCATTTCTCACTTAAGAATTGCTTGCTCGGTTCTCCTTATCGGCCACCATGTAAAACACCGACTGACTTTGCCTTAGGAATTTTACAGTGTACTTATTTACAATCCAATCTCCCTACCGCAATTTGATAAATCATTCTTTCATTTCTTCCTGGGCTATTACAGAGAAGAATCTTCCTATAGAAATCCTTCGAGAACTAGTCCCAAGTGTTGGGCTTTCCCAGTCTCGCTGCTTCCGCCAACTACTACATCCAGGCTACATCTTCTAACTGAATCTTGATCATTTTCACCTAGTTCTCGTCAGGGAACCAAGTTGACTTAGAAGATCCATCAGGTTTACTGACCACTGCTATGCATCCAGGGCTTCTCCATGCTTGAAAAGATTGCCGGCGTAATTTCCTGAAATCTAACATGTCGCCTGGCTTCTGTTCCCGGAGTGCAACCAATGATCCTTGGTGCGGGACCTTCGCCTGTACTTGATCGTGTCTCATCATATCTTGCAGAGATAGTCTTAAATCAAGATTTTCTCCATTAGGGTTACCCTAGGAAGAACCGAACCGTTATGATTCCCCATCTTTTCATGTCCGAGTTGGTCCAAGAATAACAAGAAACTGAAGTATGAAAGGATGGGAGAACTTCAGAATTCTAGGATAAGATTATCAAGAGAGAATGGATAACTTTGTACTTGTAGTTGGATTGTATACCCAAGACTCATGCATTCCAGTTGCAAATTTCTTTACCATTAATTTGCCGTCTGGACGTACTGAGGAGGTGAGAGCTAGGCTCTGATACCAACCTGTAACGCCCCGATCCTGGCGGATACGGAGACATTACTGCAACGTATATACGCAAGTCAGAAGTACCTTCACGTATATACGCTAAGCATCAGTACAGGCAAGAATCAGAGTACGGAAGCACGTGGTGCATTATACATTCCAACATATGAGTACAATTATAAAGTTATCACCAGAGGTGACAAATATTACAATAATATTACATCACCAGAATGGCGCAATTGCGAGATTACAAAGAGATGTACAAGTATGAACAGTACAAAGGCACTCACGAGTTTACTAAAGGACTCGTGAGGCACACAGGGGGCCTGGAGGGATAAGACTCTGGACGGTCTGCTGGAGGTCCACGCTTCCGCTGCGCCACTCTGATCAGTAACAGGGAGAATCCACAGGCTCCAAGCTCCATGACCTGGACATGAGAATCCAGGGGAGTCAGATGAAACTCCCCAGGCGAGTGGTGAAGCAAAAGCCAAGTGGCGAGCAAGGGTAAGCACATGTATATTGATAAAACCAAATAAAGCCGAGGGCGAGCAAATCTGTTGTATGGTTTCAGATCACGGCTCCATAAGACTAGTACGTCGAAGGAATAATCCAAACAAGGAAACCCTCATCTATATACCCTTATCTTATGCCACCATAATCTAAGCACATACAACCCGACTGTACTCCGGGCATGATAAGATAATGAGCAGGAGGCAGGTGGATACAAGGGATAAAGCAGGGTATGAACAACTAATTTATAATAACCATAAAACCGGAAATCCGATGTAAAACCAGTACAAGCAATATGGTAAGGCATATCACAGATTCAAAGCCGTTTAAGCTGCAGGCTTCAGTATGTGTCCATTCCACATACCTCTACTTACAACTTAAAGAGCCGGTTATTATCATGACACTTTATTATTGTTGGCCCAAAGGCTATCACCCTAGTTTTGATGATGATCAACTCATGAAGTTATGATTACTAATGATCTTGTGTTTAATTAGTGACAGATTCCTTATCAAGATCTTAGTAGGTGTGGAGCTTCAATAAAGGATTAAAGTCAGTTGGAAGCTAGCACCGGTTGATTCACGAGCCTATGCATCAAGATCACATCTAGAGAAGAGCTCGTGGATTGCATTTAGACCAAGTCAAGAAAATGAGAAGCCTTCAAGTGAAGACTTCAAGAGGATGAAGACTTGTGTCTAGGTATAAGATTTTATTTGTTTTAGATAAAAATGTAAAGGATAGAATAGATTGGTGGATTGCTCAAGTCATATCACACACACACTCTTGATAGAATGATTTTCATAAAAGATTTCCTAGTTAAGAAAAGATTTTTATTTGTGATAAAATACAATTTGGTTTTTGGTATTTCATAGTTTACATATCTTATATCCAAAATCATGCTAGAGCCTATTGTCAAAAACTAGATATTTCATCTTGATTGTGTAGTGGATCATATCCATACACACTATGCTTTTAGAGTATATCTTGTTTTGTATTTGATGAAAGTTTGGAAAAACATGTTGATATTTCAAAACCAAGTTTAGTGCTTTATGTCAAAAACTAGATATGTCATCTTGATTGTGTAGTGGATCATATCCCACACACTATGCTTTAAGTGTATCTTGTTTTTGTATTTGATGGAAATTTGGAAAAACATGTTGTTTTAGAAAAACAGTTTTTATATGAGCCAATATTTCCAAGTTACAAAATAGTCAAATCTTCAATAACATGCCTTGATTTTTGTGCAAGCATGTTTCTATCTCATAAAACTATTTTTGTAGAATTTCTAAGTATTTATGGGATTTTTATTAGCCAAAAAGACCTATCCTTAAATCCCATATTTTCAGGTTCTGACAGTTCTGATTTTTCAGAACTGACAGTGGCCGGTCGACCGGGTCGGTCGACCGGACGTGCACAGTGTGCACGCCTGTGTGCACTGGAGGACGGTCGACCGGACCGGTCGACCGCTAAGAGAGCTTTGCTCTCGGGAATTATCGGTCGACCGGGCCGGTCGACCGACAGAGAGTTTCTCTCTTCTCCAGTTGCGCGGTCGACCGGGCGGTCGACCGGAGGCTGCAACGGTCGGATTTTTGACCGTTCCGGTCGACCGGACCGGTCGACCGGTAGCTCTGACAGAGCCCAACGGTCAGATTTTTCTGGCCTCTATAAAAGGGGGTTTTGTCATTGTTTTAAGCAAGATTTTTGGAGACCTTAGAGCTAGTTTTTCCCAGTCTTTCTGAAGGGTTTTTCTCCACAAAATTAGAGTCAATACTTCCAATTAAAAGGAGAGTTTTATCAAAGAGTGTAAAAGAGATTTTCTTGAGTTTTCATCAAAAGTTCTTCCTTGATTTCTCACACTACACTTGAGCATCCATTGAGCTATTCATCCTATAGGAGAGTTGTAGTGAGAGTTTGTAATGGTGATCAAGTGTTTAGATCACCAAGAGACATTTCTTGTTCTTTGAGAAGGCGGACGGTTGTGTTCGCGGTTTGTTTCGGGTCCTAGTGAGGACTTGGTGTTGTTGGGTCCTAGTGAGGACTTGTAGCTTGAGGTGCGGCCTCGACGAGCCGGTGGGCTCTTGTGTGTTAAGGGACTTGGGAGTCCGAGGGCTTGTAGTGTTGCGGCACCAAGGAGAGATCCGGTTGGATCGTGCATAGTGGAAATCCTTCGTGTGTCGAAGGCGGGATGTAGAGCAAGTGTGCTCGAACCTCGAAACAAACCCTTTGTGTTTGCGATTGCTCACTCTTGCTCTCTTTCTCCTTTTGTCTCTATTTTATATCTTGCATTCAATTTATTGTGTTCATCTTATATATGCATGATATTTCCTTGTGCTCATAATTGATATACATACTTGCTTGGGATTGTTGTTAACACTAGTATTCAACCAGAGAGCCAACGCGGCACCTCACCCATTCAAGGGGAATCTAGAGGAGTTTGTCAGAGCCTCGCAAGGGGAATTCGGCAACACTCTTGTGTTATACATAAGTGTTTAATTAAAAGAAGTTTATTTGGTCAACTTGTTTTAATTCGCATTATTTGTTCATAAGTGACCATTAGATTAGCCATCACCTATTCACCCCCCCTCTAGGTGATCTTACAATTATTACTCGTCTTACCCTGATATCTAGCTATGTGGACTAGCGTCCCAGCACACATAGATTCATATCCGAGTAAAGCAAGGTTGTTATTGGAAACCAGCGGGGGTATCAACGAACTATGTTTACAGTGGGTCCCGTACATACCCGGGACCACGGCCCAGGATTGTTCCGTTGCTTGGTGACGGAACCTGCGCAAGGCTAACAGGAGGGACTTATTGTATGCCCTTATCATGATAGTATCAGGAGGAGGGAGCCAGCACTCCCTCGGTCGCCTGGAGGCCCACAGGTCAGACCGGATATTTTAGTTGCACAACATGCCTAATACCACTGTAAACACGAACACATATTGATATCCGCAAGTTTCCCCCGACCCATGCAAGTGGTTCCTTTTATGAATTATTAGATTAATTATCAATTTACGGGAATAACAAGAGCAGGACATGATCAGGAATTCAGGAGTTCAGGTCACTGTAAATAATACAGGATAACAGGTCACTGATCATGATACAGGATATCAGGTCACTGTACATAGTACAGGATAACAAGACAGGGTTCCCGTAAATGTTATAATCACAGGTCAAGTATATCATGCTGGGTGTCAAGTCATGTCAAGAGATTGATAATAATCCGGTGGCACGTCATATCATAACAAGGGGCCTTGCCAAGAGTAGCATGTCAGGTGTTAGGTGATAGCGAATCAGTTGACAGGTGATATACATGTGTTAAATAGTAACATGCATAAATGACAGGTATGAAGAAATGACACGGTGGTAGAATAGTAGCTGAGCACAACAAAGCGGAGCTGAGCAAGCTGGAAGTTCAGACAGCAAACAGTATTTAACACTGGAGCGTCTGGCGAGGTTACCGGGACGACTCGACTGAAGTACGAGCGGTAAATCCAGCAGCAACTCGCCTAGACGAATCTAGTGGTAAAGCGCTGAACGCTGATCATGATAACCAGGCGGAGCGGAACAAGCTGGAGGCACAGGCAGCGAACAGAGTTTAGACACTAATACGCTCTGCGAGGCTACCGGGGCACTCGATTAAGATACGAGTGGAGAATCCGGCAGCAACTCGCCTAAACGAATTTAGTGAATAAAGCACTGAGTGCTAAGCATGCTCACCAGGCGGAGCTGAGAAACCTGACGATCCCAATCACGCCTCTTTCGAGACAGTGAGGGACCGGAGGCTGAACTGAGAGACCTGCCGGTCCCAATCACTTCTCTTTCGAGATAGTGAGTGACCGGAGGTTGAAGGGTCCGGAAGCCAAGTATGGTATAAGGCAGTACAATACATCACAGGCATGGTATATGTACAAGAAGGAAACTACCCTAGTAAAAGCATTCGTCACAGAGCAATACATGTCCAGATTTTCACTCGGCCATACACCGATACAGGGACTCAGCCCAATACAAAATACATGGAAACAGGGAATAAAATATATGTCGACCCGACGAAGCGGGGAAACCCAAATGGAGGCGAGAGCGAGGACACTCGCCTAAATCACCGGAAAGCCGAAAAGTCTGGAATCCATGGAACTCGCGCACGCGCCATAAAATAATATATAATTGTGAGGAGAGAGAAAGTGAAGAGGAGAGAGAAAGAGTTAGAGAGAGAAACCTAGAGAGAGAAAGGGATACAGGGAGACGCGGGCTTCCGAGAGAGAGACGCGGGGGACGCAGACGCGGGAGTCGCGTCGCAGGAATAACAGACGCGGGAAAGAGCAGACGCAGGAATAGCAGACGCGGGGTCGCAGAGACGGCGGAGTCGCGTCGCGAAGGAGCCACAACGCGGGGTTCGCAGACGCGGGGTTCGCGTCGCAGAGAGATGCCTCAAACGCGAGATCTGCGTTCAAGTGCGGACGCGAGGGAAAACGCGGACGCGGACGTGGGTTCTGCGTCGCGTTATCACAGAAAAGCGCGCGGGGAGCGCGTTAAGGGATTGCCTAGACGCGGGTGGAATCCGCGTTAGGAAAGTCTTGGCGAGGAAATCACTCGCCGACAAGATTTCCTTGCCTGCGCCCGACGAAGGGAAGTTCGGTCCCAATCCAAAAGGAGGGTACCGGCCCCAAGTCTTGCCAACAGAGAAGAACGCGGCCCCAATCCAAAAGGAGGGCCGGCCCTGAGTCTTACCGACGAAGAAGAGCACGGCCCCAATCTAAAAGAGTGGCCGGCCCTGAAAGGGTCATGTCCAAATGGAGAAGACGAACAGGAAGAGGAACCAGGAAGAGAGAGAGAGACTCAGGAAAGAGAGTGAGAGGTCCAAGAGAGAGAGAGAGAGAGAGAGAAATCCAAGGGGAGAGAGGAGAGAGAGAAACGCAGGGAGAGAGAGAGGGTGAAACGCAGGGAGAGAGAGGGTGAAATCCAGATCCAGGGAGAGAGAGAACAGGGAGCAGGGGGCAGCAGCCCCCTCCCTCACCACTCGGCACAGGGGGCTGGAAGCCCCTGGCCGGAGAATTCGCCGGCCGCCGGAGGATCGCCGGCGGCCACCAGAGCTGGGGTGGCCGGTGGCCACCCCAGGGGAGAAATAGGGAGGGGGCAGCAGCCCCCCTCCCTCCAACAAGCCACGGCCAGGGCCTGTTGCCCTGGCCGGCCCAACTCTGGCCGCATCAGTGCGGCCAGAGGGCAGAGGGAGATCGCCGGGGCCCGCCGGCCTCGGTCGCCGGCGCAGGCCAGCAGGGGTGGCCTGCGGCCACCCCAAAGAAATCGAAGGGAGGGGGCTGCTGCCCCCTCCACACACGCGCGCACAGGGGGCCAGGAGGCCCCCTGGCCGCGCCCAGGCGTAGGCGAGACGCCGGCGGCGGTCAGCCCTCGCCGGAGGGCGCCGGAGGAGGGAGGCGAGGCCGGCGAAGGTGGAGATGGTTCGGTTGAGGCTGGCCTCACTTGGAGGAGAAAAGAAGAAGAAGAAGAGAATGAAGGAAAAGGAAAGGAAAAAGAAAAGAAAAGAGAAAGAAAGGAGAGAGAGTGTGATGGTGATGGGGATGTGAGAGAATTAAATGAGGGGTGTCTCCCACGTGGGGAGAATGGGCTGGAGTCGGTTGAGGGGAAAAAGAAAAGGAAGGAAAGAAAGAAAGAAAGAAAAGATTAAATAATATATTATAATATGGTCCGCGAAATATCGACTGTTCCGGAAAAATCCCCAAAAAATACCCGGAGGTAGAAAACGTCATCCTGAGGAATAATACGAAATCGGTTTTCAGAAATAAAATCCCATTTTCAAATTAAAATCCGGAAGCCAACCGCCGATACCGGTCTACACCGGGTCGGCCGGGTTTTGATAAATTCTGAAAAATCCCAGAAAATGTATTAAAGAAGAAAATATGATTTTAAGAAATAAAGCGAAAGCGGAATTTAGAATTCAATCCCGATTGTAAACTAAAATCCTGGAATCAACCAGCGATACTGGCCGATACCGAATCCGGTGGAATTTTCATAAATTCATAAAATTCTCAGAAAATGCATTTAGATGGGAAATGTGATTTTAAAAAATAATGTCTAAAGACACTTTTAGTAATTCCAATTAGTTTATAAATTAAAAATCTGGGAATCGGTCAGCGGTACTGGTCGACACCGGTTTTGAAGATTTTCAACTTAATTCAGGAAAATTCCAGAAAATCATGGAAAATCCAAAATATTGGAAAATAGTATTTAAAACTGAAATCGGTCAATTTGGAATAACAAAAAGATCAAATTGAGAAATCTACTAGAATCGAGTCCCCGGTTCAGACTAGGGCTGACTCCGAGTTCACAAATCCGAATCCAAGGCAATACGATCATATGAATAATTCATAATACAAACAAAATACAGGAAGTAAATCAAAAATATGATCAGAAAAACGAATACGCAACTAAGTACGTATTCCGGGAACGGCGTGTTACACTCCATCCACCTTACAAAAAATTGCGTCCTCGCAATTTCGATAAGGGGTGGAATGAACACAAAAAAGATAGGAATGAGGATTATGCCAATCAAGATATGGATAACTATGAGCTGTCCTCCCAGACTGAACGCTAACTCAAGACAGAGGCATCCGCCCTTCTGCCGTGTATACATCCTCTGACGGTGCCATAATAATACTGACTCAATATCTGCTTATGCAAGTACGCTGTCAGAACCCCATTCTGAATAATATAGAGTGAGCTGAGATAATCAATAATACTTCAATCAACTGTGAACCAAGGCTGATGAAATCCATAGAATTCCATAGTGCTGAAATTCATAATATAATAAAACCCTACATGGCGAGATGTTGTCCTTCTGCAGTAGAATCGCTGACGTGCTGCATACATACTAATCCTCTGAGAATAGATCAGAATACCCATGGTAAAGAAAATCCTGGTAATACTGAATATAATTCAAGAAGGCCAATAATTAAGAATTTCTGTATACTGGGCCTTACTAACTTTAAAAGACATAGCCAAGAATTAGAATAACCATGGAGAATTCTGAATATTGACTTCTGAATGATAACCTGACTGCAGAGAGAACATGTAGAAGATAATCTGGACCCTGCAAGATTGGTGGTATGGATCATTGACAAGGGTCATGGTGATAGCTCAGATATAGTGATGAAACTCTGTTCAGCAGATCCATGAAAGCACGCTAGAAGAACTCCGAGGAATGGCTAGAGTGCCAAGCACTGAAGGGACTAGCCACGGATGAAACCAAGCCTAGATGAGCTTATCGCGTAACACAACTCAGTGTTAAGCATTAGGGTGCGGCGAAGCTAACGCTCTACGAGGCTCGCAATTGGCGAAGCTCACGAGGCGAAGCCAGTGCGTAACACAACGCTAAATGCTAAGCACCAGGGTGCAGCGAAACTCACACCCGGTTAGGTTCACGAATGACTAGAACACGACCCTCGCTTGGCGAGGCTAGCGGAGCCTTTGGTCCACCAATTTAATAAAAACTGCCAGGAGTTAGTGGCTCTGAGAATATGATCAAGAAATTATAATAACTGAGACGTGTCCCGAATGCTGTCTTCTGATAATATCGGACGGCATATTAGCTCTGAGAAAAACCGAGTTCCATGATCATAGTCGAAGAAATCATGATCGCTATAGAGTAATAGAAAATATCATAACTCTATCTGCCAGAAGTCCTGATTCTGAAATGTCGTTATATACACTGACACTTCTAATGAATTGAAGCAATCTATCCGACTTACATAAGTGACGACTACTCTGCTTGATGTGCTAGTCTCCCATGATGTATCCAGAATATAAGATATAACGCAGGCCGAAGATCTGCCTAATATAAGACAATGTGATATACCAGAGTCGAGAAGCGCCAGAATATAATTAGAACGAACCACATCTGCCCGCTGTTACCTCACTAGTCAACACATATCTTAAGTTGGCATAAAGATTCACGAAAATCAGAATAAATCAGAATAACAAAGATAGAAGAGATAGGAATCATGAAATAGGGAGAGAGATAGGACGGACTAGGATTGATGGTGATAGTGCAATGAGGAGGATATGATATAGAGAAGTTTACCAACTCCCAGACATGCTAAAAATGGGGACAATGGTTACGGTCAGTCCTTCAAGGATTCCTCCTTCAGATATTGGGCATCCTTCCTGTTCTTACTCCATCATCTTGAGCATCCTGACTTCCTCTTCAGTCAGATTACATGCTTGCCTCCTTATACCATGTGCCCTAACTCTTGGTCTCTTTTGTATACGACTCCATGCTGGATGCTGGGGATGAAGCGAGGTTATTCTGACAGTAGGTCCTAGATTCCCTCACGACGGTGATACTGGATGGGTTGATCTAATCGGTGTAATGTTCTCTGCTTCCTTGAACAGACCGTCACTTTTCAACTAATCTCTGAACCCGTGTATGACATAATTCATAATCCTTCTGGCGATTGTGTTGCAGGTGTCCGCTTTAGACAATGTCCACATGTCATATGTTGGGGGCAAGGTTGGAGGGATGGCTTAGCTAGTAGGGCATCCAGAGGCCTGTTGGAACCTTCACTTTCCTCAATTAAGAGGGCTTCTTCGCCACTTCATCTGCATCTTATCCTGATCTTTCTTCTCTGGGTCCATTCTACTTCCCGGATGGTGACAAAAGAACTTGAGAATACTCCTTAGGCTGCTTGGGAAAAAAGACACCTTGATCCTCATCTTCATTTCTCATTAAAATATTGCTTGCTCAGTTCTCCTTGTCGGCCACCATGCAAGACACCGACCGACTATACCTTAGAATTTTGCTGTGTACTTATTTACTATTCAATCTCCCTACTGCAATTTGATAAATCATCCTTTCATTTCTTTTTGAGTCATTACAGAGAAGAATCTTCTTATAAAAATCCTTCGAGAACTAGTCCCAAGTGATGGGCTTTTCCAGTTTTACTGCTTCTACCAACCACCACGCCTTGGCCATACCTTTCAACTGAATCCTGGTCATTTCCACTTAGTTCTCGTCAGGGACCCGAGTTGACTTAGAAGATCCATCAGGTTTGCTGACTACTGCTATGCATTCCTGGCTTCTCCATGCTTGAAAAGATTGCCGGCTAGAGTTCCTGGAATCCGATAGGTTGTCTGGCTTCTGTTCCCGGGGTACAACCAATAATCCTCGGTGCGGGACCTTCATCTGTACTTGATGTGTCTGTAATACCCCGTTTCCAGAATACGTACTTAGTTACGTATTCAGCTTTTCGATCGTATTTTTTCGATTTACTTCCTGTATTTGACCGATTTCACTTTCAAATATCATTTTTCAATATATTAGATTTTCTATGATTTCTGGATTTTTCCTGAATTAAAATAAATTTCTTCAAAAACCGGTGTCGACCAGTGTCGCTGATCGATTCCTGGAATTTTAATTCTCAAACAGTTAGGAATTTCTAGATGGTCCTTTAGACTTTATTTCTTAGAATCATATTCCCTACTTAAATACTTTTTCTGAGAATTTTATAAATTTATGAAAACCCCAACGGAGTCGGTAGATAACTGATTCCGGGATTTTTAGTTTTAAAACTATAAAGTATTTCTTAAAAGGATTTCACTATTAGTCTTCATATATTATTATTGATTTTTGGTAAAATTTGCGAGTCGTTCCGAGATACTTGAATTTCGGACGATTTCGGTATTTTCCGAAATGTTTTCCGCATACTTGATTTAAACCTGGGAATCCGTGTTTTCAATATTTTCAAATTCCAAGTGAGAGTAAATATCTTCCTATATGAATTTCTTTCCATTTTTCCTTTCCTTTATTCCTCTTTCTCCACACCACAAACTTTTCCCATTTTTCCAAAAATTCAAATCTCTTCCATAATTCCAATTTTCCACTTAATCCCACTCACTTTCACCTAATCCTTTTTAATCCCACTCATTCTCTCTCTCCCCATGGCCGGCCAAGTGGCCAAGGAGAAGGACACTCATCTCACCCCCCTATTTACACAAAACCCCCTCTCATTTCCTTAATTGCATCTCCTTTACAAAAACCTAACACCTATATAAACAATCCCTTTACATTCTTTTCCCTTTTTCTTCATTTCACCTAAGTGTTAGCCCTCACCAAGAGATCTCTCCTCCTTCTCAACCTCAACCCTAGCTCCAAGAACCACCTCAAGGACTTCATTCCTACCTCAAGCAACTGATTTGGAGCTTGGATCGTAGCTCTTTTCGTCGCCAAGGATCACATAGGTGCCATTTGACGACCACACTCTTCCCGGACTCGTAAAGCTTCAATCGAACCTTTCCTAGTGAGTATATCTACTCACCAAGACTTGTGAACTCCTTTGTGTACTTGTGTTGACAATTCATGTTCACTTGAGCCATAAAAATCACATTTTTAGACCCTCAAACAAAACCCTAGAAATCTGTTCTGTTTGCTGTTTTCCCACGATTAGTCGACTAGACCTAGGGACTAGTCGACTAATCCACTTTAGTTGAAACTTAAACTTTTCTGATTTCACAGTTTTAGTCGACTAGGCCAGATTTCCAGTCGACTAGAGACCCTTAGTCGACTACCATTTACCCCCAGTCGACTCCTGTTTTCCTGAAATAAAACATCAACTCTCTGTATCTCAGACTTAGTCGACTAGTAGTTCCCTGTTAGTCGACTACCCTTACAACTCTAGTCGACTAACTTTCCTGAAACAGAACCCAACTCTCTGTTTCCCAGTTTTAGTCGACTCATCCAGACTAGTAGTCGACTTAAGACCCCTATTAGTCGACTAACCCTTCCACCTAGTCGACTAATTCTGACTGTTTGACTTAGTTGATTCTGTTCTGAATTTGGATCTTATTGTTGATACACGTGTGGCATATTATTCTTGTTCTTGCTTCTTAACTGGTACTACATGACATGTTACTTGATAGACATTATCTCATATTACTTCATGACTTGTTATTACATATCATCGCTCCATAACTTGTTAATATGTGATATCACCACTTATCATGCCATCACTTGAACCAAGCATGATACACTTGACTTTTGCATAAAATGGACCAACTTACACATGGGTCGGGGGAAAACATGCGGATATCGATATGTGTTCGTGTTTACAGTGGCTTTTAGGAATGTTGTGCAACTCATGTTCCGGTCTGACCTGTGGGCCTCCAGGGGACCGAGGGGAGTGCTTGCTCCCTCTATTACTGGTACCATCATGATAAGGGCATACATAAGTCCCTCCTGTTTAGCCTAGCGGCTGGCTTCCGTCACCAAGCAACGGAACAATCCTGGACCGTTATCCCGGGCATGTACGGGGTCCACTGTAAACATAGTTCGTCGATACAACCGCTGATTTCCAATAACAACCTTGCTTACTAGGATATGGATCTATGTGCTCTGGGACGCTGGGTCACATAGCTAGATATCACAGTAAGACAAGTAGTAATAATAAGATGTTAACTGTAAATCTAATGTATTAGGACTTTATCTCTTCATGCTTTTCATACTTGTTAGCTGATATTCCTTATATGGTTTCATACTACTTATACATGTCTCTTAGCCACTTGGCTGTAGTCCGTTTATTGTTTATATGTCTTGACTCCTTGGATTTGCACATTCAGATTCCGAAGCTTGGAACGAAGTGGAGCCATCCACAGAGGACCAAGCTTACTTTAGCGAGCAGGCGGACTAGTTCCAGTCCCTTCGTGCCAGACTTATCTTTTGACTCACGAGATCCTCTTTCTACTTGTGAGCTTTTTGTATACATATTTGTATATATTTCTTTTGGACTTGGTTATGATGTAATACACATGTATTGTGTAATACTTTTTATATCCTGTGATAACTTTGTATGTGTACTTCTTGTGTTGGCATATGTATTGAGACCACGCTTTGTCGTGTACTCTGTGTCTTGTTGTACTTTTTGCTTAGCGTATATACGTGTGGGGCAGTTTCTGGCCTACGTATATACGTCGCAGTGACGTCCCCGTATCAGTGGAATCGGGGCGTTACAGGTTGGTATCAGAGCCTAGGCTCTCACACCTGAAGTACAATCGAGCGGCAAATTTTAATAATTTGCTAATGCCAACTACAATATACAAAGTTATTAAGTCCTTCTTGATTCCTTCTTGATTCCTTCCCTTGTATCCTAAACTCCTTCCATTTGTTTCCAAATTCCAGTTTTCTATTCCTAACTCGGTATGGAGCGAAGGACGGGCCGTAACCACTCGGGGCAAGCATCGAATGGACCCACAGGGGAGAATGTGGATATTTTGAGGGTCATTCAGACCATGATGGAAAACCAGCAGCAGCAGACTGAACTCCTCAGGCAAGAATTGGCAGCACCGAAGGAACAGAGGCCGGGAAATGTATCGGACTTCAGACGGCTGCAACCAGCTATCTTCACGGGAGGCGAGAAACCACTGGATGCTGAACAATGGTTGACGGATACCACAGATCTGCTGAATGCAGCCAGGGTACCAAAGGAGAACCAAGTTGAGGTCGCCAAGATTCAGTTGAAGGATATAGCCAGAACTTGGTGGCTTGCTGAAGAGGCCAGACTGGAGAAGCCTGTCACCTGGGACACGTTCTCCAAGAGTTTCTACAACAGATTCTTCCCAGCTACTGCTCAGAAGGACATGGAAGAGCAGTTTATCAGGCTCCAGCAAGGGAGCAAGTCCGTGGACGAGTATGCTGCAGAGTTTCTTAGATTGAGCCGCTTTGCTCCGTACATGGTGACGGATGAGGAGAAGCGGGCAAGCAGGTTCCAGCAGGGTCTGCAGATGGACATACAAGTTTTCCTGATGCCCCAGCAGTTGAAGACTTATTCGGAGGTTCTCACCATAGCTCGAGAAGTTGAGCGTGGGCTTGAGAAGAAGAAAGTTGACCAGATGGGGAACCAGGCCATGAAGAGGCCATTTGTACCAATGGGAAGGGGAGACCCATATAGAGCAGCGAAAGTTCAGAGGCAACCTTTCAGGCCAGCTCCTTACCAGACGGCCCAACCAGTTTCTTTCTGCAGTTATTGTCAGAAGCCAGGGCATATCCGACAGAATTGCCGGAGGGCAAATGGGTTGTGTTTGGTGTGTGGATCACGGATCATTCTATAGAGACCTGTCCACACAAGAGATTGGGGATAGCCAACCAGACTTTGCCAGCACTTCCAGGACCCAATGGACAGAAAGTGCTACCAGGGCCACTTGGGCAGAGGAATCAGGGACCAGTGATGAGGAGAGCTCTTCCCCTTCCGCCACAGCATGTTGTTCGCCCAGTCCAGAGAGGAGCCAGGACTGCAGCAGGGCGTGGTAGAGGTCAGGCTTACACTCTTACAGCAGAGGAGGCTGAGACTTCAGAGGAAGTGATAACAGGTAACATCAGAGTTCATTCAAAACCTGTTCTCGCTCTCTTCGATTCAGGAGCATCCCATTGTTATATCTCAGACCACTTTGTGGCTTTGCATTCTATACCTGTTAGATCTTTAGACCACAAATAGGAGATTAGTACAGGGAATGGGGTAGTCATATCTTCTAGAGTCTGTACTGATGTCCAGTAGAACTATGTGATAAGGTCTTGGCCATAGATATGATCGTACTAGACACCAAAGGGTACGACGTAATCTTAGGCATGACCTGGCTCAGTCAGTACCATGCAGTTATTGATTGTAGGGAGAAGAAAATTAATTTCAGGATCCCTCTTCAACCGGAGTTCAAATTCCGTGGAGAAGTGAAGTCTACCAAGGGAAAGACACGGATGGCTACTTCGGAGGTTCAGAAGCAGAAGATACCGGTGTGGGATGAATTCCCAGAGGTGTTTGCTGAGATCTCAGGGCTGCCACCTGAAAGGATGATTGAGTTCTCCATTGACACAGTTCCAGGAGCAGCTCCTATATCCAAGGCTCCGTACAGGATGGCACCGACGGAGTTAGAGATTCTGAAGAAGCAACTGCAGGAATACTCAGACAAGGGATTGATTCGGCCAAGTACTCACCATGGGGAGCTCCAGTACTGTTGGCCAATAAGAAGGATGGTGGTAAGAGACTTTGTATTGACTATAGGGAGTTGAACAAAGTTACCATCAAGAACAAGTATCCTTTACCCAGGATTGATGATCTGTTTGATCAGCTTCATGGAGCCCGAGTATTCTCTAAATTGGATTTACAGTCGGGTTACCATCAGCTGAGGGTGAAGAAGGAGGATATCCCGAAGACGGCATTCAGGACCCGTTATGGCCACTATGAGTTTCTAGTTATGCCTTTCGGAGTCACCAATGCCCCTTCAGTTTTCATGGATTTGATGACCGAGTGTTCTCGCCTTATCTGGATCAGTTTGTTGTTGTTTTCATAGATGACATCCTGATCTATTCAAAGAACAGCAGGGAGCATGCAGAACACTTGAGGTTTGTATTGCAGACTCTCCAACAGGAGTAGCTTCATGCTAAGAGGAGCAAGTGTGATTTCTGGTTGGACAGTATAGCTTTCCTTGGGCACATTGTTTCAGCAGAAGGAATCTCAGTGGATCCCAGCAAAGTCCAGGCAGTGAGGGATTGGCAGATTCCGAGGACAGTGACTGAGATTAAGAGTTTTCTTGGACTAGCCGGATATTACAGACGCTTTGTCCAGGATTTCTCTAGGATTGTAGCCCCATTGACCAGGCTCACCAGGAAAGGGGAAAGGTACATATGGACAGAGGAGTGTACTGCAGCATTTGAGCAATTGAAGCAGAGGCTCATTTCAGCTCCAATCTTGAGGACTCCCTCAGGTAGAGGAGGGATGGTCATCTACAGTGATGCATCAGGTAAAGGCCTGGGGTGTGCTTATGCAACATGGTCATGTTATAGCATATGCATCAAGGCAACTGAAGACTCATGAGCGGAATTACCCAACTCATGACTTGGAGCTAGCAGCTGTTATCTTTGCCTTGAAGATCTGGAGGCATTATCTTCTGGGAGATAAAGTGTTGATATACACTGATCATAAGAGCCTCAAGTATATTTTCTCGCAGAAAGAGTTGAATATGAGGCAGAGGAGATGGCTTGAATTGATGGCGGACTATGATATTGACTTGCAATATCATCCAGGCAAGGTCAATACAGTTCCAGATGCACTGAGCAGGATGCCAGAGAATAGAGTGCTTGTCCAGCTCACTCAGCAGAAGGAGTTGATTCGAGACTTCATCAGATTGGACTTGATGTTAGTTCGAAGGACCGAGAAGGCAGGGCAGTTCATGACTTTGCAGATTCAGTCAGCATTGATTGATGAGATCAGGGAAGCTCAGAAGGAAGATCCCAGGTTACAGACATTCCGAGCTCAGGTAGAGGCTGGATTGAGGACTGATATCAGCATTCATCCGGATGGTGCCTTATACTTTGGTAGCAGGATTTGTGTTCCCCAAGGAGAAGTTCGGCAGAGGATTTTGGCAGAAGCACACAGTTCAGCATATTCCATCCACCCAGGGGGAAACAAGATGTATCAGGACTTGAAGAAGCAGTTTTGGTGGAATGCTATGAAGAGGGAGATAGCTCAGTTTGTAGCCAAGTGCCTGGTGTGCCAGCAGATAAAGATAGAGCATCAGAGATCAGCTGGACTTCTACATCCTTTGCCAATACCCGAATGGAAGTGGGAGCACATCACTATGGATTTTGTCACGGCATTACCTCGTAGTCCCAAGGGTAACAATGCTGTGTGGGTCATCATTGACCGTCTCACCAAGTCAGCTCACTTCATACCATTCAGGGTGGGACAGTCAACGGAGGTCTTGGCAGACAAGTACATGAAGGAGATAGTTCGTCTGCATGGAGTTCCAGTCAGTATTGTATCAGACAGAGACACAAGATTCAGATCTCACTTCTGGGAGAGTCTCCAAGAAAGTTTGGGAACCCGTCTGAAATTCAGTACATCATATCACCCTCAGACAGACGGACAATCTGAGAGGACTATCCAGATCCTTGAAGATATGCTAAGGGCCTGCATGATTGAATTCCAGGGATCATGGGAAGACATCTTCATTTGGCTGAATTTTCTTATAATAACAGCTATCAGGCAAGTATCAAGATGGCACCATTTGAAGCACTGTATGGAAGGAAGTGTAGGTCACCGATTTGTTGGGATGAAGTCGGTGAGAGGGGACTTTTGGGGCCAGAGATTCTGATTCAGACCACAGAGAAAGTCAGAATCATCAGAGATCATCTCAGGGCAGCTCAGAGCCGTCAGAAGAGTTGGGCTGACACACAGAGAAGGCCATTGGAGTTCCAGGCAGGTGACCATGTGTTTTTAAAGATATCACCTACCAAGGGAGTCATCCGGTTCGGTATTCGTGGAAAGCTGAGTCCGAGATATATCGGCCCATTCGAGATTTTGGAGCGAGTGGGAGATGTGTCTTACAGATTGGCCTTACCTCCATCTTTGGACGGTGTGCACAATGTTTTCCACGTATCTCAGCTGAGGAAATATGTAAAGGATGATAGTCATATTTTGGATCATTCCGAACTGGAACTACAGCCAGATTTATCATATCAGGAGAAGCCGATGGCCATTTTGGATAAGAGTGTGAAGACACTGAAGAACAAGGCTATACCATTGGTATTGGTGTCTTGGAACAGACATGCACCGGAGAAGCCACATGGGAACGAGAGGATGTTATCCGAGAGCGTTACCCTCAACTCTTCACATCTTGATTTGGTAAAAACTCTTCCCTTCTATTCTTTTCTACTGTTATCTCTCATCTTTTCCTTATCTATCTGTTACCCTTCCTGTTACCTTTCACCTTATGAAATTTCGAGGACGAAATTTTTGTAAGGTGGGTGGATTGTAATACCCCGTTTCCAGAATACGTACTTAGTTACGTATTCAGCTTTTCGATCGTATTTTTTCGATTTACTTCCTGTATTTGACCGATTTCACTTTCAAATATCATTTTCCAATATATTAGATTTTCTATGATTTTCTGGATTTTTCCTGAATTAAAATAAAATTTCTTCAAAAACCGGTGTCGACCAGTGTCGCTGATCGATTCCTGGAATTTTAATTCTCAAACAGTTAGGAATTTCTAGATGGTCCTTTAGACTTTATTTCTTAGAATCATATTCCCTACTTAAATACTTTTTCTGAGAATTTTATAAATTTATGAAAACCCCAACGGAGTCGGTAGATAACTGATTCCGGGATTTTTAGTTTTAAAACTATAAAGTATTTCTTAAAAAGGATTTCACTATTAGTCTTCATATATTATTATTGATTTTTGGTAAAATTTGCGAGTCGTTCCGAGATACTTGAATTTCGGACGATTTCGGTATTTTCCGAAATGTTTTCCGCATACTTGATTTAAACCTGGGAATCCGTGTTTTCAATATTTTCAAATTCCAAGTGAGAGTAAATATCTTCCTATATGAATTTCTTTCCATTTTTCCTTTCCTTTATTCCTCTTTCTCCACAACCACAAACTTTTCCCATTTTTCCAAAAATTCAAATCTCTTCCATAATTCCAATTTTCCACTTAATCCCACTCACTTTCACCAATCCTTTTTAAATCCCACTCATTCTCTCTCTCCCCATGGCCGGCCAAGTGGCCAAGGAGAAGGACACTCATCTCACCCCCCTATTTACACAAAACCCCCTCTCATTTCCTTTAATTGCATCTCCTTTACAAAAACCTAACACCTATATAAACAATCCCTTTACATTCTTTTCCCTTTTTCTTCATTTCACCTAAGTGTTAGCCCTCACCAAGAGATCTCTCCTCCTTCTCAACCTCAACCCTAGCTCCAAGAACCACCTCAAGGACTTCATTCCTACCTCAAGCAACTGATTTGGAGCTTGGATCGTAGCTCTTTTCGTCGCCAAGGATCACATAGGTGCCATTTGACGACCACACTCTTCCCGGACTCGTAAAGCTTCAATCGAACCTTTCCTAGTGAGTATATCTACTCACCAAGACTTGTGAACTCCTTTGTGTACTTGTGTTGACAATTCATGTTCACTTGAGCCATAAAAATCACATTTTAGACCCTCAAACAAAACCCTAGAAATCTGTTCTGTTTGCTGTTTTCCCACGATTAGTCGACTAGACCTAGGGACTAGTCGACTAATCCACTTTAGTTGAAACTTAAACTTTTCTGATTTCACAGTTTTAGTCGACTAGGCCAGATTTCCAGTCGACTAGAGACCCTTAGTCGACTACCCATTTACCCCCAGTCGACTCCTGTTTTCCTGAAATAAAACATCAACTCTCTGTATCTCAGACTTAGTCGACTAGTAGTTCCCTGTTAGTCGACTACCCTTACAACCCTAGTCGACTAACTTTCCCTGAAACAGAACCCAACTCTCTGTTTCCCAGTTTTAGTCGACTCATCCAGACTAGTAGTCGACTTAAGACCCCTATTAGTCGACTAACCCTTCCACCTAGTCGACTAATTCTGACTGTTTGACTTAGTTGATTCTGTTCTGAATTTGGATCTTATTGTTGATACACGTGTGGCATATTATTCTTGTTCTTGCTTCTTAACTGGTACTACATGACATGTTACTTGATAGACATTATCTCATATTACTTCATGACTTGTTATTACATATCATCGCTCCATAACTTGTTAATATGTGAATATCACCACTTATCATGCCATCACTTGAACCAAGCATGATACACTTGACTTTTGCATAAAATGGACCAACTTACACATGGGTCGGGGGAAAACATGTGGATATCGATATGTGTTCGTGTTTACAGTGGCTTTTAGGAATGTTGTGCAACTCATGTTCCGGTCTGACCTGTGGGCCTCCAGGGGACCGAGGGGAGTGCTTGCTCCCTCTATTACTGGTACCATCATGATAAGGGCATACATAAGTCCCTCCTGTTTAGCCTAGCGGCTGGCTTCCGTCACCAAGCAACGGAACAATCCTGGACCGTTATCCGGGCATGTACGGGGTCCACTGTAAACATAGTTCGTCGATACAACCGCTGATTTCCAATAACAACCTTGCTTTACTAGGATATGGATCTATGTGCTCTGGGACGCTGGGTCACATAGCTAGATATCACAGTAAGACAAGTAGTAATAATAAGATGTTAACTGTAAATCTAATGTATTAGGACTTTATCTCTTCATGCTTTTCATACTTGTTAGCTGATATTCCTTATATGGTTTCATACTACTTATACATGTCTCTTAGCCACTTGGCTGTAGTCCGTTTATTGTTTATATGTCTTGACTCCTTGGATTTGCACATTCAGATTCCGAAGCTTGGAACGAAGTGGAGCCATCCACAGAGGACCAAGCTTACTTTAGCGAGCAGGCGGACTAGTTCCAGTCCCTTCGTGCCAGACTTATCTTTTGACTCACGAGATCCTCTTTCTACTTGTGAGCTTTTTGTATACATATTTGTATATATTTCTTTTGGACTTGGTTATGATGTAATACACATGTATTGTGTAATACTTTATTATATCCTGTGATAACTTTGTATGTGTACTTCTTGTGTTGGCATATGTATTGAGACCACGCTTTGTCGTGTACTCTGTGTCTTGTTGTACTTTTTGCTTAGCGTATATACGTGTGGGGCAGTTTCTGGCCTACGTATATACGTCGCAGTGACGTCCCCGTATCAGTGGAATCGGGGCGTTACAGTGTCTCATCATATCTTGCAGAAATAGTCTCAAATCAAGATTTTCTCCGTTAGGGTTACCCTAGGAAGAACCAGAACCGTTATGATTTCCCCATCTTTTCATGTCCGAATTGGTCTAAGAATAATGAGAAACTGAAGTATGAAAGGATAGGAAAACTTCAGAATTCAAGGGTATGATTATCAAGAGGGAAGGGATAACTTTGTACTTGTAATTGGATTGTATAACCAAGACTCATGCATTCCAGTTGCAAATTTCTTTACCATTAATTTGCCGACTGGTTGTACTGAGGATGGGAGAACCTGGCTCTGATACCAACCTGTAACGCCCCGATCCTGGCGGATACGGAGACATTACTGCAACGTATATACGCAAGTCAGAAGTACCTTCACGTATATACGCTAAGCATCAGTACAGGCAAGAATCAGAGTACGGAAGCAAGTGGTGCATTATACATTCCAACATATGAGTACAATTACAAAGTTATCACCAGAGGTGATCAATATTACAATAATATTACATCACCTGACAGGCGCAATTGCGAGAATACAAGAGATATACAGGAGTAAACAGTATAAAAGGCACTCACGAGTTTACTACAAGGAAAACTCGAGAGGCACACAGGAGGCCTAGAAGGATGGAGTTCCGGACGGTATGCTGGAGGTCCACGCTTCTGCTGCGCCACTCTGATCAGTAACAGGGAGAATCCACAGGCTCCAAGCTCCATGACCTGGACATGAGAATCCAGGGGAGTCAGATGAAACTCCCCAGGCGAGTGGTGAAGCAAAAGCCAAGTGGCGAGCAAGGGTAAGCACATGTATAGCGATAAAACCAAATAAAGCTGAGGGCGAGCAAATCTGATTGTATGGTTTCAGATCACGATTCCATAAGACTAGTACGTCGAAGGAATAATCCAAACAAGGAAACCCTCATCTATATACCCTTATCTTATGTCACCATAATCTAAGCACATACAATCCGACTGCACTCAGGGCATGATAAGAAAATAAACAGGAGGCAGGTGGATACAAGGGATAAAGCAGAGTGTGAGCAGTTAATACTATAATTCTCATAAAGCCAGAAATCCGATGTAAAATCCAGGACAAGCAAATATAGTAAGGCATATCACAGATTCATAGCCGTTTAGGCTGCAGGCTTCAGTATGCGTCCCATTCCACATACCTCTACTTACAACTTAAAGAGCCGGTTATTATCTTGACACTTATTATTACTCGTCTTACCCTGATATCTAGCTATGTGAACTAGCGTCCCAGCACACATAGATCCATATCCGAGTAAAGCAAGGTTGTTATTGGAAACCAGCGGGGGTATCAACGAACTATGTTTACAGTGGGTCCCGTACATACCCGGGACCACGGCCCAGGATTGTTCCGTTGCTGGTGACGGAACCTGCCGCAAGGCTAACAGGAGGGACTTATGTATGCCCTTATCATGATTCAGGAGGAGGGAGCCAGCACTCCCCTCGGTTGCCTGGAGGCCCACAGGTCAGACCGGAAGTTTTAGTTGCACAACATGCCTAATACCACTGTAAACACGAACACATATTGATAGCCGCATGTTTCCCCCGACCCGATGCAAGTTGTTCCTTTTATGATTTATTAGGTTAATTATCAATTTACGGGAATAACAGGAACAGGACATGATCAGGAATTCAGGAGTTCAGGTCACTGTATATAATACAGGATAACAGGTCACTGATCATGATACAGGATATCAGGTCACTGTACATAGTACAGGATAACAAGGCAGGGTTCCCGTAAATGTGATAATCACAGGTCAAGTATATCATGCTGAGTGTCAAGGGATAGCATGACAAGATGGTGATATTAGACAGGTAACCAGTCATGTCAAGAGATTGATAATAATCCGGTGGCAAGTCATGTCATAACAAGGGGTCTTGCCAAGTAGTAGCATGTCAGGTGTTAGATGATAATACATCAGTTAACAGGTGATATACATGTGTTAAATAGTAACATGCATAAATGACAAGTATGAAGAAATGACACGGTGGTAGAATAGTAGCTGAGCACGACCAAGCGGAGCTGAGCAAGCTGGAAGTACAGACAGCAAACAGTATTTAACACTGGAGCGTCTGGCGAGGTTACCGGGACGACTCGACAGAAGTACGAGCGGTAAATCCGGCAGCAACTCGCCTAGACGAATCTAGTGGTAAAGCGCTGAACGCTGATCATGATAACCAGGCGGAGCTGAACAAGCTGGAGGCACAGGCAGCGAACAGAGTTTAGACACTAATGCGCTCTGCGAGGTTACCGGGATACTCGGATCAAGATACGAGTAGAAAATCCGGCAGCAACTCGCCTAAACGAATTTAGTGAATAAGGCACTGAGCGCTAAGCATGCTCACCAGGCGGAGCTGGGAAACCTGACGATCCCAATCACGCCTCTTCCGAGACAGTGAGGGACCGGAGGCTGAACTGAGAGACATGCCGGTCCCAATCACCTCTCTTTCGAGATAGTGAGTGACCGGAGGTTGAAGGGTCCGGGAGCCAAGTATGGTATAAGGCAGTACAATACATCACAGGCATGGTATATGTGCAAGAAGGAAACTACCCTAGTACAAGCATTCGTCACAGAGCAATACATGTCCAGATATTGGCACTCGGCCATACACAAATACAGGGACTCAGCCCAATACAAAGTACATAGAAACATGGAATAAAATATATGTCGACCCGACGAAGCGGGGAAACCCAAATGGAGGCGAGAGCGAGGACACTCGCCTAAATCTCCGGAAAGCCGAAAAGTCTGGAATCCATGGAACTCGCGCACGCGCCATATATTTATGAGGAGAGAGAAAGTGAAGAGGAGAGAGAAAGAGTGAGAAGTCTAGAGAGAGAAGCATATGAAAGGAGAGAGTGCACAAAGAGACGCAGGTTTGGAAAGTGAGACGCGGGGGTTCGCAGACGCGGGAGTTAGCGTCGCGAGAATAACAGACACGGGGATCACAAACGCGGGAATAGCAGACGCGGGGTTCGCGTCGCAAGAATAGCAGATGCGGGAATCACAGACGCGGGGATCGCGTCGCGAGAATAGCAGACGCGGAAATAGCAGATGCGGGATAGCAGACGCGGGATTCGCGTCGCATAGATGACTCAAACGCGGGATCTGCGTTCAAGTGCGGACGCGAGGGAAACGCGGACGCGGACGTGGGTTCTGCGTCGCGTCAATACAGAAACGCGCGAAGCGCGTTAAGGGATTGCCTAGACGCGGGGTGAGATCCGCGTTAGGAAAGTCTTGGCGAGGAAAATCACTCGCCGACAAGATTCCTTGCTGCGCCCGACGAAGGGTAGTTCGGCCCCAATCTAAAAGGAGGGTACCGGCCCTAAGTCTTGCCAACGGAGAAGAACGCGGCCCCAATCCAAAAGGAGTGGCCGGCTCTTGAGTCTTGCCGACGAAGAAGAGCACGGCCCCAATCCAAAAGGAGTGGCCGGCCCTGATAAGAGTCATTTTCCAAATGGAGAAGACGAACAGGAAGAGGAACCAGGAAGAGAGAGAGAGAGACTCAGGAGAGAGAGAAACGCAGGGAGAGAGAGAGGGTGAAACGCAGGGGAGAGAGAGGGTGAAACGCAGGGGAGAGAGAGAACAGGGAGCAGGGGGCAGCAGCCCCCCTCCCTCACCACTCGGCACAGGGGGCTGGAAGCCCCCTGGCCGGATGAATTCGCCGGCCGCCGGCGGCCACCAGAGCTGGGGTGGCCGGTGGCCACCCCAGGGGAGAAATAGGGAGGGGGCAGCAGCCCCCTCCCTCCAACAAGCCACGGCCAGGGCCTGTTGCCCTGGCCGGGCCCAACTCTGGCCGCATCAGTGCGGCCAGAGGGCAGAGGGAGATCGCCGGGGGCCCGCCGGCCCTCGGTCGCCGGCGCAGGCCAGCAGGGGTGGCCTGCGGCCACCCCAAAGAAATCGAAGGGAGGGGGCTGCTGCCCCCTCCACACACGCGCACAGGGGGCCAGGAGGCCCCCTGGCCGCGCCCAGGCCGTCGGCGAGACGCCGGCGGTGGTCAGCCCTCGCCGGAGGGCGCCGGAGGAGGGAGGCGAGGCCGGCGAAGGTGGAGATGGTTCGGTTGAGGCTGGCCTCACTTGGAGGAGAAAAAAGAAGAAGAAGAAGAGAATGTAGGAAAAGGAAAGGAAAAAGAAAGAAAAAGAGAAAGAAAGGAGAGAGAGTGTGATGGTGATGGGGATGTGAGAGAATTAAATGAGGGGGGTGTCTCCCACGTGGGGGAGAATGGGCTGGAGTCGGTTGAGGGAAAAAGAAAAGGAAGGAAAGAAAGAAAGAAAGAAAAGATTAAATAATATTATAATATGTCGCGAAATATCGACTGTTCCGGAAAAATCCCCAAAAATACCCGGAGGTAGAAAACGTCATCCTGAGGAATAATACGAAATCGGTTTTCAGAAATAAAATCCCATTTTCAAATTAAAAATCCGGAAGCCAACCGCCGATACCGGTGTACACCGGGTCGGCCGGGTTTTGATAAATTCTGAAAAATCCCAGAAAATGTATTAAAGAAGAAAATATGATTTTAAGAAATAAAGCGAAAGCGGAATTAGAAATTCAATCCCGATTGTAAACTAAAAATCCTGGAATCAACCAGCGATACTGGCCGATACCGAATCCGGTGGAATTTTCATAAATTCATAAAATTCTCAGAAAATGCATTTAGATGGGAAATGTGATTTTAAGAAATAATGTCTAAAGACACTTTTAGTAATTCCAATTAGTTTATAAATTAAAAATCCGGAATCGGTCAGCGGTACTGGTCGACACCGGTTTTGAAGATTTTCAACTTAATTCAGGAAAATTTCAGAAAATCATGAAAAATCCAAAATATTGGAAAACAGTATTTAAAACTGAAATCGGTCAATTTGGAATAACAAAAAGATCAAATTGAGAAATCTACTAGAATCGAGTCCCCGGTTCAGACTAGGGCTGACTCCGAGTTCACAAATCCGAATCCAAGGCAATACGATCATATGAATAATTCATAATACAAAACAAATATAGGAAGTAAATCAAAAATATGATCAGAAAATACGAATACGCAACTAAGTACGTATTCCGGGAACGGGGTGTTACAATTATGCTACGAGGATGGCCCGCCCTCGAGTAGCCGGACTGGAATGTCAACCTCCCGACACTTACAGACTCGGCGTTTAGGCTCACGCCCCACGCCATCTTCCGAGCCTGAGTCGCGCTCGCGAAGGAAGACAAAGCAAAATGCCGCTTAGAGGACGGGAGATAGAATCTCTCGCCGTCCAACTGGAAGATCCACTGGCCTTCACCGGCCTGCAGCTGGCGATCGGGATCTGGTGCAGCATCCCCGAACATGAAGTCAGGCTTTCTGTAAGCCTGACGGTCGATATCTTCAAATGGAGCCGTAGTCAAGATGCTCCGCATGGCCTGCGGACCACCGCCCTGAATGAGCGTATCCCGTACAAGGGAGCTCGGCTCGCTGAACAATGAAGCCTGCCCATAGAACTGCAAGCTGATGCTTCCGCCTGCTCGACTGGCTAGACCGAACAGACTGTTCTGGAGGCCGGAGGCGTAATGTACTGTAAAAACAGAAATGAGATATGATTAGTTCACCAATCAAGTGGATGCGAAAGCATAAAAATTCACTAAGGCATAGCCTCGCCCAGCAAGCAGGGCCTGCAAGGCGATAGCTTTGAAAAAGCTTCACTTCATGGATAAGACTGCATCTTTGCAGAAAATATCCAAAGCGTCAGCTTCGCTTAAAGCAGGAAGTGACATAGCCCTAAGGGCTGACGTCATCAAAGGGGCATTATGGTCAAAAGTCATCATGACTGAGAGGACTTATTCAAGTCCTTTTCCTCAAACAGTACGGAGATGGCCCAAGTTATGGCTTCGTGCGAAAGCCCAAAGAAGAACTGTCCAGTTCTTATTTCCCTGGTGCAAGCAAAATAGGGAAGTTGAAGGGAAACGAGTTCCCTGATAAGGACAGATCATATTTGATCGTCCTAATGGCCGAGTATCGGCTTCAAAGGATGGAGACCACTCTCTAATCAGATCGGAAAGTTCCTTACCAGCGACAGGTCGCTCGATGACCGGAGGAGGAACGCCCTCCGCTGCAGAAGTCGCCACTTCTTTTCCGCTCGTCTCTTGGGCGCCATTGAAGAGTTGCTAGAGTCCTCAAAGATCTCTGAATGAAAAGGAAGAAGAAGAGGAAGAGATAGAAAGTTCTCTGAAAAAAGGGAGATCTTCCCATATTCAGCCCAATCGGGCTTTTATAGGCCAATCAGCGCCTGAAACGAGGCCTCAAAAAAAGGCCCATGCCGCCGTTTCGAATTAATTCGAAACAGCGCCCGAAGCGCCTTCCCAAGAAGCGCCGGTTCAACTCTACTAAGAGTTAACTTCGCACTAGTGCAAAAGTGCGGACTTCGCACAATCCTTCAAGGGCTTCGCTGGAAGGCCTACCTTAGCCCTCTAAAAAGCGTGCTGCTCGCGGTACGCACCAGTCTCGCGAAGATCATTCAAAGGAAAGACTATGTCCTTAGCTCCGCACACAGTTTAGCCCAGCAATGGCCAAACTCTCAGTGAAAGCAAGCAAAAATCAGATGATCAGACGGTGAACTTTCATTGATTCAAAAGCAAGGGTACATTTGATATTACATCAAAGTTGTGTTTTATATAACACACCAAGTTACCTAACAAAGTCATGTGCATACAAGCGGTTTTATCTGCTCCCAGGCCAGACCAACGGGACAGGAAGGGCCTTCCTCCTGCATAAGGCTGTAATCAGTGGTGCCACAAGGACACGGTCATTTTTTTTCCACAAAAATGGCAGATCTTGCCAGGCCATTTTTGTTGAAGCCTGGCAATAAAGCTTATCGCCGCCAACACGTCAGATCACCTATAATGGGAACTGATTTTGATGCCACGGATCTGACGGGTGTGAGGCCCACTCCCCTGAAGTGGATCGTCCCCGACGAAGGCCACCAAAGTTGAAAGTCGGCAACGATGTCAGTGATCTCACTGATCACCTCCGACGAAGCGGCGGCCAGCCTCACCTCAGAACGAATCATCTCGGGTAAGAGGCTGCCAACAGCCCCTGGGACGCGCATTCGCTGCCCCGAATTGTTCCTCCTGCTTAAAAGTAAGGCTTCAACTGGGGAAGCATAAGGCGATTTCATGATTTCTTCCATCAAGTTACCAGACTGGCAAGCATAGCTCACTGCAAGGCAAATTGGAGCAGGTTAGCAGTCAAGCACAAAAAGAGCCGCAAAAATACTAAGTCAGATTCTTCGGCGGTAAAGTAATCCGACTTCAGTCAAAGCAGAGGATAAGCCTCGCCTGCACGGCAACCATGGGCTGGTTCAGCAAACGCCAAGTCCTAGCCTCGCCTATACGGCAAAGTCAGACTGATCTTGTGAAGAACAGTCTCAACCTCACCAATATGGCAAGACTGGCTCAACTATTGAAGAAGCCAAGTCCCAAGTCCTGCTTGCGCAGCGGACTTAGCAAGCAACGATCTTTCACTGATCAAGCCAAGATGATAGCTTCACAGAAAGCTATGATGAGATCCTTCTCTGCAGCAGCCAATTGCAAGATGAAGAACAAGGGAAGCTAATCCCTGAAGCGAGCTGCCAAAGCTAAATCAAGGGAGACGAGTTCCCTAAAAGCAGTGAAGTCTTTGAATGATCAAGACTTACTGGTCCTTGGCCGGTTAGACAACCAGAGTGGGTTTTCCCACTAATTCAGAGATCTGAGTATCTCTCTCAACCAAGAGAAGAGAAGAAGAAAGGCAAAACATTTCTCTTCAGAGGACCTCAAGTGTCCTATTTATAGGCCCCATGGCCTGAGTGCGATCACCCCAAGCGTGGAAGCACGAGCGCATTCAAGGCATTTATGGCGCCTTGATGGAAGGGACGGTTTCCCCTTGGAACCGTGCAAAGGGAGAAAACGTCTCCCTCATAAAAGGCACTTATGGCGCCTTGAATAAAGGAAATATCCTCCTTGGAAACGTGCAAATCAGAGAACATCTTTCTCGATTGGTGCGAAAGAAGGAATGATCCTCCTCGTAACCGCCCCACGGCAGTTGGCTTTGAAAAGGCAACAGGAGTTCCAAAGCGAACTTATTTCTTGGAAGCCCAGATACGGAGCTACCCCGACGCGAAGCTACTCGCGAACCAGTGCAATTCTTCAGCAAATTCATCCCAAAGCAGGATTGAAGGCGAAGCTGAACTCAACCATCATGGCGACGTTCATACTCCACACCACCATCACAGCAGTTCAAAGTATTTCGGAGTCTGAGCTATTGCAGACTCTCGAAAACTTTGAAGGGGGTCTTGTTGACACTTAAAAAAGACAAGATTCTCATTGGTCCGAACGATGTCTAAACTTGTTGACATTTACAAAAGACAAGGGACAGACGAGCTGAAGACCAGTTTTCACCCATCTCCAAGGGACAAAGAAGCGGTTTGGACTCCACTGATCCAGCAAGCAGAACAGTGAACCCGGATTGTTTCTAAACAGACCTCAGCAGGTCTAAAATGTTAGCATTTAGCATTACATTAGCCCAAGGGGATAGCCTCGTTTGAGAGGCTAGCATCATCCAGAGCATCGCCAGGAAGCTGACTGATAGCTTCGCCGAAAAGCCTCTTTTCGGACTTCGCTAGGAATTGCCTCTAGCTCCGCTATGAGCTTCAAAGCGGGCAGCTCCGCTATCAGCCTGCTATGGTCAACCTTTGACCAATCAAAATCTCCTGATGAGATCGGATTCAATCTAATCAAATCCAATCGGGATTCAAATATGGCAGGTGATTGCCGCAATCTCTTGACTCTCTTGAAACGAGTAAGACGATCAAGGAGAATCCCCCAACAATATGGAAAGGATCAAAACAGATCAACCGACTTGCCATTTTCTAGCTCCGCAGAAGCTATCCTAGCCTCGCAGTAAGGCTACTTTCCAGATTCAAACAGATTCGGTTCAATCTGTTTCCATATCTTCAAAGGGGACGATTATACCCTTGCTTTCCTTATAAATAGCCCGCCAGGGGTACAAGGAGAGAGGGGCATGAAGGCATAGGGAGATCGATCGATAAAAAAAAAGAGAGAGAAGACTCCACAAGCAGAGGCTTTTTCACGACGCACCGCGCGCTCCCGAATTCAGAGACCTTTTAGAGAATTGCCTTCTCTAACCAGGGTGTTGATACCCTAACGTCGTCCTTTCTCTCAAGGAATCTCCGGAACCAGGCGAGAAGGAATTCCTTATCGAAGGCGATTTTGAGAAGCAGCAAGAGGGTTCTACCAACCTTCTGTTCTCTGATTCCCCGAACCAGGCGAGAAGGGAATCTCATCGCTCGCATCGTCAAAGGGACAAAGTGGTCGCGCGCTGACCAGACTCCTATCGGCACATTTTCCCAGAATCTCTGAGGAGATCTACTTGTAATCTTTTGAGAATACTTGTAATTTAGCTCCTCAAACTTTTATTTGTAAGTTTTTTCCCTTTGCAAACATAATGGAAAACACTTATAAGTTAATATAGTGAGAAAGAGACCTTACAAAAAAAATAGAATTAAAAGCTTTTAAAAGAAGACAAAATATAATTGAATATCAGAAGATCAGGAAATCCTAATCCTCGTCATTATCACCATCATAAGCAGATTCATCGTCTTCATTCTTCTGCTCTTCCTCTTCATCACTTATTTCCTCATCATCTTGAGGTTTTTTTGTTTCACCGATGAACTCCCAGAATGGATCGTCTCTATCAAGCTCTTCGTCTGACCCGTTGCTAGGAAGCGAGCCTACAGCATCAGAGGACATGCTTTCATCAAGCATGTCTCCGTCAAGTGGCAGAGGAATAATGTCTTCTTCACTAACGCACATGAAAAATTCATTATCATCATGAATAGGAGGATCAGTTAATACATTATTTGATGTAGTGAGATAGTCAAAAGGAGTGAAGTCCAGACTGGTATCAGATTCACTAGAATATCCTAAAGACAAAGGACCGGTGGGGGATTGATTGAAGTTGAATTCTGAGTGTTCAGAGGAAGAAGATGGGGAAGACATGATTCAAGAATAAATTTTTTTTTGAAAGTTTTTGAAATCAAATTGAAAAGGAAGAGCAAAATTATAGTTTTTTAGGTATGAGGTAATATATTAGTTACAAGCATTATATAAAGGTCAATATTGTGGAAGAACATGAATAGTAATAATAATTGTTACAGGTGAGGGTTGAGTATGGTAGGAAGTGGTAAAAAAAATTAAATATTTAATTGAAGATTTATTGCTGGAGAATCCGAAGTACAAATTAACTTTTTATAGAATTGTTTGGCTATATCTTTAGATTACGTATGGTGCACATCTTCCTTTCTCGAGATTAACATTAGTGCATCTCTTTTTTTCTAGACTGGTGTTGTATCACGGTAGATATAATATTAATTACTTCTTTTACATAAGGCATGAGAAAGAAGATTGCGAATTTGGTCGCAGTGCCGAAGGAGGTCGCATTGCTATGCGATAGCATTTTTTGTCTTGTATTCTTTATTCTGTATTAAGTATGCGACCATGGAATGTTTTTTACTTTTGAATGCTAGAAGTCGCAGTCGTCATTTAAAAGGGGTATTTTTGTCATTTTGATTCACGATTGTTTAGGCGGGATTTTTTGATTTTTTGTGGCGCCCACACTCTGCGACCGATGTGTGGCCTATATTCAGCTACGTTCCGCAGGCTGAGAAACTCTCTCAGCCCGCAGGCTGAGGTACAGTAATATGGGGTTACTGTACCTCAGCCTGCGGGCTGAGAGAGTTTCTCAGCCTGCGGGACGTGGCTGAATATAGGCCACACATCGGTCGCAGAGTGTGGGCGCCACAAAAAATCAAAAAATCCCGCCTAAACAATCGTGAATCAAAATGACAAAAATACCCCTTTTAAATGACGACTGCGACTTCTAGCATTCAAAAGTAAAAAAACATTCCATGGTCGCAGACTTAATACAGAATAAAGAATACCGGAGGAAACATGCTATCGTATAGCAATGCGACCTCCTTCAGTACTGCGACCATAGTCGCAAACTTCTTTCTCATTACGATGGTGATGACGAGGATTAGAAGTTTAAAAAAATTGTATTTTGTTTTTTTTAAATATATATAAATTTGTTTTCTAAAGTTAATTGTGTGAATTACATTTTTACTACTATGTCTTGGTTGAAATGCTGTACAATTGTTACAAACCTTCATTTTAAATATTTTACGCTAAACGAATATACTGCGACCATGGACGCGGTTAATAATTATATTACTTCACCCTTATAAATTGTTAAAATGAAAGGTTGCGACATTGGTTGCAGTTGCTGGACGCAGACTTAATAAATATACTGCGACCTTGGTCGCATTTGCTGGACTTTAGTCTTAATCAACAACAACACTGCTACCTTAGTCGCAGTTTCTGACCGTAGTCTTAATAAAATAAACTGCGACCTTGATCGCAGTTGTTGGTGTTTAGTCTTAATAAAATACACAGCGACCTTGGTCGCAGTTGCTGGTCTTTACTCTTAATCAACAACATCACTGCGACCTTGGTCGCAGTTGGTGGTCTTTATAAATAATCAACAACAACACTGCGACCTTGGTCGCAGTTGATGGCCGCAGTCTTAAAAAAATAATCTACAATCTTGATCCGTCACCGCAGCAGTCCCAGTCTTTGGTCGCAGTGTCGACCATGGCCGCAGTAGTTACTGTTTGCAATGTATCTTATGCGACCTTGGTCGCAGTGTCAACTATGGTCATAGTTGTTTTGTTTGCAATGCATGGCTGCGATCAAGTTCGTAATTTATTAAAAAAAAACAAATATGCTTTTTATTTATGTCCAGGCATTTATCTCCAGGCATGTGAATATGATACAAAACGCTCTGTTATACAATAAGATTGAGTGTTACAATATAGCAGTACAAAGAAGACTAAACATCAAAAGAGCCAAGAAGACTAAACATCAAAAGAGCCCTTGTTGACTAAGAGCAATCTTCTTCTTGAGGTCTGGTGGCAGCAGAATCCTCCGATTCCACCTGACCCTCCAAAGTGGCGGGATACGATCTTTCGTTGATGAACATCTCTTCACCAGAAGGTTATCCAGTGAGCATGGAGTTTCTCGATGTCACTTCTGGGGTAAGAGAGGAGGTTTTGAGACCTCACAGGGAATGCTACCCACCACTATATCCACCACATCCCCCGCCGCCATACCCACTCTGACCATCAATTATCAGAAACCTTGACTGGTGCATCAAGTCAGAGCAGATCTCGGTGAGGCTTAAGTCCTCGTCAGGGATCATGACTTCTTCCCTTGTGAACGACGAGGACCATGACTTCTTCCCTTGTGGACGATGAGGTCTAAGACTTCTTCCCTTGTGGACGAACATCGATCAAGTTCGTCCATAGGGTCATCTTCATCCATGGAGGCAGGCCCTGTTAGAGACTCTGAAGAAGGCGGAAATTCTCAGAGCAATTGCTCTCGAATGATGACAGTCTAATTATGGGTTGTTAAAGGGAGAGGGTGAGACCTATTTATAGGCAGCCCATAATAACCATAATTAATGGTTCATTAATCAGAATCGTCGGCATTAATGATCTCCAACCGCCAGTGCCGGTTTGGCATTAAAAGACATTAACGCCTAAACCCAATGAAGAGCCGACGCGTGGACAACCGCTTCGGGAAACGACGAATGGTGCGGGTTCGTCAACGTAGACTTGACGTTAAAAGATCTCATAAAATCTTTATGACAGGTCGCGTCTCACGGAGTGACTCCAAGTCGCATCAGACAACAGACAACTTTTCATTTTTCATTTAGATTCAAAAAATGACTTAATCCAAAACAACACTTAATAAAACAACACTTACTTAACGTACTGCGACCAAAATCGCATTCCATGTATTGCAACCCTAGATTGCAGTTGCTGGCCATCATTATCAATAACAACAATGCGACCTTGGTCGCATTTAACCATGTACACTGCGACCAAAGACTGGGACTAAGGTCGCAGTTTAAATGTACAATGCGACCAAAGACTCTGACTACATTATATACAAAAAAATTAATTACTTAACGTACTGCGACCAATGTCGCAGTCCATATAATGCAACCCTAGATTGCAGTTGCTGGCCATCTTTATCAATAACAACACTACGACTTTGGTCGCATTTAACCATGTACACTGCGACCAAAGACTTTGACTAATGTCGCAGTTTAAATGTACAATGCGACCAAAGACTCTGACTACATTATATACAAAAAAATTAAACTATAAAGTAGAATTTTATCGCAGGCTGAAAAAATTGATCTGAAAAGATTTATATTTTCAAAAAAAAATTTTATCGCAGGCTGAAAAGGAGAAACTAGATCTTTCAAAAAAGAGATAAAGAAATAAGGCAAAAAGTAATTTATATCCTATAAAGAGCGGCAAAATAAAAGGGGGGGAAATAATAATAAACAATAAGGAAAAGTTATCGAAAGGGGTATTTGGTAATTTAACTTCTTCCTAAAAGCGGGCCGCAAGTCAGTGACGTAACAAATTGAGCCACGTCACGCAGGCTGAGAGGTACTCTCAGCCCGCGGGCTGATATACATTTTTCTCATATATATAATCATATATAATCATTGGATTTGGAATTTGTTTAATCACGCATTAAATGGTTGAAAATTTAATGATTTTTCAATAATAGAACAAATGCAACAATTAAATCATTCATTAAATGAATTTCAAATCAGGTGAATTTTTTTAGTATACGTCTTAGGACATGAAAATCATAATTGCGATCGGATCGTGAAAAATAAAATAGGTAGAGTGGAGTTTTAAAGCGTCATATAAAAGAGTTCTCTTAAATGATATTTGATTAAGTGATTGGGTTCTTATGTGAGAGAGTTATTAGAGAGGTTAGATTCAATGTAATATTGATTCTCCTCTTTGATTAATGAAAATAACTTTACAATATGTGTGTGTGTGTGTGTGTGTCTATATACACACAGAGAGAAAGAGGGGGGGGGGGGACAAACTCAACTACTTCCTGAAGTATTTGAGAATAAATCACTCCCATTCAAATTCAATGCTACGCCACTCAAATACAAGATCCACTCCATTGAAATTGATCTACATCACTTAAATTAATTAAAAAAATAAAAACATTAAGTGTTATGTAGTTTTCTTGTCCATGCATCAAGTAGGTACAAAATGAATAACAGAAAGTAGCATATTATTTAGATTTATGATTTTTGATATACAAATTCTCGATCTGACCATTTGATCATGGTCTAAACATTTAAAACCTGCATACTATTTTTTGTTATATTTTAAATCGTTAAACTAACCAACTCATTATTTTGACCATTCATTTTTGTGCCTATTTGATGAATAAGAAAAAAATATTCAAAACACTTGATTTTTTTTGCTTTTAAATACTCTTAAAAATATAGATTAACTCCAACGGAGTGGATCTTCAATTTGAATGGCCTAACATTAATTCGAATGAGAATGATTTATCTCCATATCTTTTCCAAAGAAAGAGCACACGTGCGTTTTTGTGTGTGCGCGCGCACGTGCGCGCGCGCGCGCGTGCGTGAACACATGAAAGGAAAGCCAAGGAGGGTCATTTATTGTGTGCATGTAGTAGGGTTACTCCTCTTGTAACGCCCCGATCCCAAGGAAACGGAGACGTTATGGCGACGTACATACGCGAGGTAAAAACAACCTCACGCGTACGTTAAGCCTCAGTACAGTACAATACCTCCATATAGATCTGAGGTCCAGCATGAAAGCAGTACAAGAATACCTGCAGAAAGAGGTCAGCGATCATAACAGATATGAAAACAAGGATAAATAAGATAACAGAAATAAAGAACTAAAATACCTATGAATAGTCCTGATGCGGAATCTCCCATGTGACTCCAAGGCACTCTCTGAAGCTATGGTAACTCGGATCTCCAATCTGGGCATGCAAACCCAGAGTCGTCAGAAAGCGACCTAGTGAGTGGTAAAACTGAAGGAGCCAATGCACAATAATAATAGATAATACATGCTGTTGGAATAGTGATACCATATAACAAGGATATATATAAACAGTAGACAGAGTTAAACATGGAAGCAGTGCAAAGATATAAACAGGTCAACTTTTAATACTATCACTACCTAGCCGGTTATTATCAGGTCATATCTATAGTCGTGTCCAGTTTATATAATAACTAATGTTGTCTAGTGGAGATAGTGGTGACGTGATAGAAGTGAACATGCAGATGAGCATATGTCTGCAACAATAAAATATATGCAATACAGAACATGCATAGTATGCCACTACATACAGTGTACCATATACCAGGTAATGTAACAAAGTATACATGAGCATGAGTAGTAGGGCACTAAAGAAAGTGTAACAGGAAACAGGTACAATAGCAATGTATACATGTCACATGATAGCAGATAAATGATCAGGAACAGTAACAAGTACAATGAAACATATAGCGGGCAGGTCATGTCAAAGTCATGTCATTTATACAATATGAGCAATCAGTACCACCTGGTATTTTAATTACTCTCTTCCAGTGTCCCATACCACTAGAGGTTCATACTGGAGCCCGCACTCCAGTCGAACCCATCCGGACATGGCCTACGGGTACCATTATCCAAACGAGAGAGTAACCAAATAACAAGTGTTCCCGACGTCACTATTGTGTATACTGATTTTATTATGTTAATTGGAAACTCATGGTCGAGGAGTTCTTATCGGGTAAGTGTATCCCGTGCATACCCGGGATCACGGCCTTTATCAAACCCCTGGCTGCTAGGACCAGAGCCCTCCGCTAAGAGGGGAACAATAATCAAGTAACAATAGCTCATGGAGCAATTGGTAGGTAGCACTACCATCCCCTGCAGTGGGAGAACAATATGGATCCAGTACATCACCCGATAAGATCTAATCAACCGTCAAGTCTCCCCATACCCCAGTTATCATTATGATCTGATATGTCAAGAACAAATAATAGTACATGATACGGGTAACATGATAACTGGACCAGAGCTCTGTTGATAGCATAGAACAATATAACGAGAATTGGGAACAATATATCGGGAATAATATAACGGGATCAATAGATGTGGAAGTCCACATATCGCATATCAACAGCTCTCATGTCCAGTAACGGGAATATCCATATCAGTAACAGGAAATAATCATGTAACATGAATACGGTAACATGAAACAATAATACATGTAATATGCACTGTGATCCATATGACAAGAATAATTAAATCATGTATGCACGTGTAACAGTGATATGCCGAGGATCCATGTAATGATGATAACGGTCTAGGATATGACGGTATGCCGTGAAGTGGTGTACATGAATACGAACGTGAGACGTGTCATAGTATCTGTGCAATATGTACAAGTAAGATCAATGGGCAGTGTCTAATATCATGTACAGTGAACTATCGTATCAGTGTAAGGGTGACAACAATAATATGACATGCGGTACTTATCCTTATACTAGGGGAACATAAATGTGTGGCCATAAGCCATGTAACAGTACATGTAATAATGGTAGTCCGTGTATCATATAATATCATGTCCTGTGAATTATAGTAACAGTATTGAGCATGCATGTCTAGTGACAGTGTCGTGTCATAGCGTATCTGTGGAACCGTATGCATGTAACGTTACTGTGATACGATACATGACATGATAGTGTCCAAACATATGGTGACATAGTGGGCCGGATGTCAGTGGTCCATGAACTTGACCTAATAGGTATCCAGTGTCACACTCTACTTCTATTAGGTATCCGATATATTTAAGTACAGTGTTTATTACAATGTTTTAATATGGTGTACCAATTAGGATTTACCGGTAATTAATAAAGCAATCAAGTTCACTTAATAGACTAAAAGATAATTTATAAAATAAAAACACTCACAAACTGTCCACGGGAAGGTAGCTCTCTTTCCCACAATCGCAACGGATCCAGAATCGTCCAAATCGGAGTCCGGATGCTCCCGATATCGCCTGAATACTAAATCATCATAAATAGGGTTAAATATGTAAATTAAATATGAAATGCAAATATTGAATTGTACAAGGGGGTTTTCTGTAAAATTACATGTGATGGGTTTTGGAGCGGGTCCGGGCTCATAACGGGTCGGGTCTGGATCCGATAACCCGAACCCATAACTTAATCTTTATTGGATCGGGTTTAAACCCAACCCACCCAAATATTCTTATTGGGTTCGGGTTATACCCGAACCCAATACAACAACAACACAACAACAACAGCAGCAGCAGCTCTTGCTGCTGCTGTTGTGGACAGGCCGGCCAGCCCTGCTGGCCGGCGGCAGGAGGGGCCCGCCGGCGGCGGTCCTGGCCGCCGGCGGTGGTCCGGTGGCCCTGGAGAGAGAGAGGGGAAGAGAAATAGAGAAAGGGAGAGAGGAAAGAAAAGAAAAGAAAGAAAAGAAAAGAAGAAGAAGAAGAAGAAAAGGAAGAGGAAGAGAAAGAGGTGGGTGTGGGGGTTGCGGCCTGGGTGTTGCGGCCGGCTGCGGCGGCGGCCGGCGGCCGCGGCGGCGGCCTGACGCGGGTTGCCTCCCTTTGTAGGTGTCTGCAGGCTGCAGCATAGAGAGAGGGAGAGTGATAGTGAGAGAGGGAGAGAAAAGTGTGAGATGGAGAGAGAGAGAGAGAGAGAGAGAGAGAGAGAGAGAGTTTGATTAATCTCTCTAATTAGAGAGAGTGAGAGAAATAGAGAGAGGGAGGATTTTAATTGGGAAAGAGAGAGGCGGTGGTCAAAGGCGGGTGGCGTGGAGATTTCCAGAGAAATAGAGAAGAGGAAGGAAAAAAAAAGAAAAAGAGAAAAGGGTCTTTAAAATATTTAATTAATATTCTAATTAGGGTCAAAATTGACTAGCTCCGAACGGTGCCCAAAATTACAGAAAATAGAAAATATTATCCTGAGACGTAATATGAAAACGGTTTGTCGAAACTCAATCTGGTTTGCCAAATAAAAATCCCGGAGTGTCGTGCCGATACGGGCGACACCGGTTTGGCCGGATTTTCGATAAATTCAGAAAAATCCTCGAAAATACCCGAACGTAGATCTTATGATTCTAAGACACCTGGAGAAAGCGGATTCTCAAAAATCTACTCCATTTGTGAAAGAAAAATCGTAAGGCCGGTTATCGGTATCGGTCGACACCGACAACGGAGATTCTCCAAAATAATCCAGAAAATTCCAGAAAAATCCTGAAAAATCTCAAATATTAGAAAATAATTTTTGAAACTGAAATCAACTCAATCGGACTACTACGGAGGTCAAATCAATTTTTGTACGTCGTATCGCGTACCGATATTGTGATACGTACACCGGGGATCAGGGGGTTACATTTCTCCCCACCTTATAAAAATTGCGTCCTCGCAATTTCCATTCAGGTGTGAGAACAAGATTTTCAACCCCAAAGCCGAAATGTTATGGGTCCACGACACTTCCGCTGCGCACTCTGATATCTATAAGAAACTCGGGATGGAGAAGTATGGTAGTGAACGAATCCTAACAGACGGGAAGCAAGATGATGCAATGAAAATGAGAAGGAAATCGGATGTTTTGGTTGACAACTGGAAGGAAGGAAGGAAGACAAACAAGTTAAGAAATGAATTTTCAAGGTCATGGTATTCTTGTACTCGTTGCTGGAATCCCCAAATTCAGATACAAATCAGTTAATCTGAACCTGACTGTACTGTTGGTAAGAGCCCAAGGATTGACCCAGGTGGTTACCCACACCAGGTGTGAACCTAGGCTCTGATACCACTTTGTAACGCCCCGATCCCAAGGAAACGGAGACGTTATGGCGACGTACATACGTGAGGTAAAAACAACCGCACGCGTACGTTAAGCCTCAGTACAGTACAATACCTCCATATAGATCTGAGGTCCAGCATGAAAGCAGTACAAGAATACCTGCAGAAAGAGGTCAGCGATCATAACAGATATGAAAACAAGGATAAATAAGATAACAGAAATAAAGCACTAAAATACCTATGAATAGTCCTGATGCGGAATCTCCCATGTGACTCCAAGGCACTCTCTGAAGCTATGGTAACTCGGATCTCCAATCTGGGCATGCAAACCCAGGGTCGTCAGAAAGCGACCTAGTGAGTGGTAAAACTGAAGGAGGCAATGCACAATAATAATAGATAATACATGCTGTTGGAATAGTGATACCATATAACAAGGATATATATAAACAGTAGACAGAGTTAAACATGGAAGCAGTGCAAAGATATAAACAGGTCAACTTTTAATACTATCACTACCTAGCCGGTTATTATCAGGTCATATCTATAGTCGTGTCCAGTTTATGTAATAACTAATGTTGTCTAGTGGAGATAGTGGTGACGTGATAGAAGTGAACATGCAGATGAGCATATGTCTGCAACAATAAAATATATGCAATACAGAACATGCATAGTATGCCACTACATACAGTGTACCATATACCAGGTAATGTAACAAAGTATACATGAGCATGAGTAGTAGGGCACTAAAGAAAGTGTAACAGGAAACAGGTACAATAGCAATGTATACATGTCACATGATAGCAGATAAATGATCAGGAACAGTAACAAGTACAATGAAACATATAGCGGGCAGGTCATGTCAAAGTCATGTCATTTATACAATATGAGCAATCAGTACCACCTGGTATTTTAATTACTCTCTTCCAGTGTCCCATACCACTAGCGGTTCATACTGGAGCCCGCACTCCAGTCGAACCCATCCGGACATGGCCTACGGGTACCATTATCCAAACGAGAGAGTAACCAAATAACAAGTGTTCCCGACGTCACTATTGTGTATACTGATTTTATTATGTTAATTGGAAACTCATGGTCGAGGAGTTCTTATCGGGTAAGTGTATTCCGGCATACCCGGGATCACGGCCTTTATCAAACCCCTGGCTGCTAGGACCAGAGCCCTCCGCTAAGAGGGGAACAATAATCAAGTAACAATAGCTCATGGAGCAATTGGTAGGTAGCACTACCATCCCCTGCAGTGGGAGAACAATATGGATCCAGTACATCACCCAATAAGATCTAATCAACCGTCAAGTCTCCCCCATACCCCAGTTATCATTATGATCTGATATGTCAAGAACAAATAATAGTACATGATACGGGTAACATGATAACTGGACCAGAGCTCTGTTGATAGCATAGAACAATATAACGAGAATCGGGAACAATATATCGGGAATAATATAACGGGATCAATAGATGTGGAAGTCCACATATCGCATATCAACAGCTCTCATGTCCAGTAACGGGAATATCCATATCAGTAACAGGAAATAATCATGTAACATTAATACGGTAACATGAAACAATAATACATGTAATATGCACTGTGATCCATATGACAAGAATAATTAAATCATGTATGCACGTGTAACAGTGATATGCCGAGGATCCATGTAATGATGATAACGGTCTAGGATATGACGGTATGCCGTGAAGTGGTGTACATGAATACGAACGTGAGACGTGTCATAGTATCTGTGCAATATGTACAAGTAAGATCAATGGGCAGTGTCTAATATCATGTACAGTGAACTATCGTATCAGTGTAAGGGTGACAACAATAATATGACATGCGGTACTTATCCTTGTACTAGGGGAACATAAATGTGTGGCCATAAGCCATGTAACAGTACATGTAATAATGGTAGTCCGTGTATCATATAATATCATGTCCTGTGAATTATAGTAACAGTATTGAGCATGCATGTCTAGTGACAGTGTCGTGTCATAGCGTATCTGTGGAACCGTATGCATGTAACGTTACTGTGATACGATACATGACATGATAGTGTCCAAACATATGGTGACATAGTGGGCCGGATGTCAGTGGTCCATGAACTTGACCTAATAGGTATCCAGTGTCACACTCTACTTCTATTAGGTATCCGATATATTTAAGTACAGTGTTTATTACAATGTTTTAATATGGTGTACCAATTAGGATTTACCGTAATTAATAAAGCAATCAAGTTCACTTAATAGACTAAAAAGATAATTTATAAAATAAAAACACTCACAAACTGTCCACGGGAAGGTAGCTCTCTTTCCCACGATCGCAACGGATCCAGAATCGTCCAAATCGGAGTCCGGATGCTCCCGATATCGCCTGAATACTAAATCATCATAAATAGGGTTAAATATGTAAATTAAAATATGAAATGCAAATATTGAATTGTACAAGGGGTTTTCTGTAAAATTACATGTAATGGGTTTTGGAGCGGGTCCGGGCTCATAACGGGTCGGGTCTGGATCCGATAACCCGAACCCATAACTTAATCTTTATTGGATCGGGTTTAAACCCAACCCCACCCAAATATTCTTATTGGGTTCGGGTTATACCCGAACCCAATACAACAACAACACAACAACAACAGCAGCAGCAGCTCTTGCTGCTGCTGTTGTGGACAGGCCGGCCAGCCCTGCTGGCCGGCGGCAGGAGGGGCCCGCCGGCGGCTGTCCTGGCCGCCGGCGGTGGTCCGGTGGCCCTGGAGAGAGAGAGGGAAGAGAAATAGAGAAAGGGAGAGAGGAAAGAAAAGAAAAGAAGAAAAGAAAAGAAAAGAAGAAGAAGAAAAGGAAGAGGAAGAGAAAGAGGTGGGTGTGGGGGTTGCGGCCTGGGTGTTGCGGCCGGCTGCGGCGGCGGCCGGCGCCGCGGCGGCGGCCTGACGCGGGTTGCCTCCCCTTTGTAGGTGTCTGCAGGCTGCAGCATAGAGAGAGGGAGAGTGATAGTGAGAGAGGGAGAGAAAAGTGTGAGATGGAGAGAGAGAGAGAGTTTGATTAATCTCTCTAATTAGAGAGAGTGAGAGAAATAGAGAGAGGGAGGATTTTAATGGGAAAGAGAGAGGCGGTGGTCAAAGGCGGTGGCATGGAGATTTCCAGAGAAATAGAGAAGAGGAAGGAAAAAAAAAAGAAAAAGAGAAAAGGGTCTTTAAAATATTTAATTAATATTCTAATTAGGGTCAAAATTGACTAGCTCCGAACGGTGCCCAAAATTACAGAAAATAGAAAATATTATCCTGAGACGTAATATGAAAACGGTTTGTCGAAACTCAATCTGGTTTGCCAAATAAAAATCCCGGAGTGTCGTGCCGATACGGGCGACACCGGTTTGGTCGGATTTTCGATAAATTCAGAAAATCCTCGAAAATACCCGAACGTAGATCTTATGATTCTAAGACACCTGGAGAAAGCGGATTCTCAAAAATCTACTCCATTTGTGAAAGAAAAATCGTAAGGCCGGTTATCGGTATCGGTCGACACCGACAACGGAGATTCTCCAAAATAATCCAGAAAATTCCAGAAAAATCCTGAAAAATCTCAAATATTAGAAAATAATTTTTGAAACTGAAATCAACTCAATCGGACTACTACGGAGGTCAAATCAATTTTTGTACGTCGTATCGCGTACCGATATTGTGATACGTACACCGGGGATCAGGGGTTACACCTCTCCATCGCTTTCCCGAATGCCCTCTTTATTCACCATCTCCCAACTGATTGATGCTCATGCATGCACCCCTCAGCAATGGACATGGAAGATTGAGGTGATAGAGATGAAAAGAGGAGCGTGGGTTGGTCAAGCGACTGAAGTGATGGCCACTCTTCATCGTCAAGGGTGAAACATTGAGGGCAAAAGGCATGTTTTTATCTGAGTTGTGCGTGTGATCTGAATAGTTTTAAATCAGATAATTAAAAGTAGAGTTATTTCTATATATACCCCTCAAATCTTTCGTATCTCTGAAATTGTTCTCTAAATTTTCATATTTCTAAAATTAACCCCTTAACTCTTTAATTTAATCAAAATTTCTTCCGCCGTCAGTTAAAAAGCATCAAAGAGGAATATTCCGTTAATTTTTTGTGAAATTCTTTTACTACCCCACCTTCAGTTAATATCATTCTAATTAAATCCAAATTAAATTTTAATTAAACTTAAATTAAATCTAATTGATCGAATTAATTGACACCATGCAGGTAGAGCTCGCGCAAGGGGCACTCGAGCTTGTGAGAGGAGGGAGAGGAGGATGCAGGAAGAGAGAGAAAGGATAACACTGCGGGGTAAATTTGATAAAAATTTGAGGGTAAAAGGAATTTTATCTTAAAACTCTTAAAAAGATAACATGGGGGTAAATTTGATCAAATTAAAAAAATTTGGAGGATAATTTTAAAATATGAAGATTTGGGGGTAATTTCAAAAAAATGAAAGATTTAGATGGTATATATAAAGAATAACCCTTAAAAATAAAGTGAACTTCATAAATAAAAAAATTAAGCTTCTACTCACAAGCTTAAGCATTTGGGTTACACAAATCTCAGTATCATATTATTATTTCACATCTTTCATGTTCACAAATAAATAGATTAGAGTTGGAACGTGTAATTTTTAGCCAAACTTTTTTAACCACAATATTTTCTATGTACCTGTATATGTAAATAGGTAAGATAAAACAAAAGTTTTCTAGCTATCTACGTCAATAAAAATTAGGATATATAACCCTTCAAATAACACTCAATGTTTCACTATACAAAAAGGAAGATCAAGACAGAACAAAGCGTCCTGGTCCCTTGCATGGTCTACTGCCAACAAAAGAGAGCGGACTCACTGTTTAAGAGAAAATGGGTACTTTCCATCCTATTTTTTCTGAAACAAACATCCCCTGCACTAAAGCTTGAAGAAGTTGTGTGCTCTCAATCCTATTGCCAGTAATAGTGCTGAAGATGGCAGAGATTGAAAGCAAAGAATAGAAGCATGAATGAATGAATGAATGAATGAGAGGGGAGCAGATCTCATGAAGGTGTCGGCCACTACACTCTTACAGCCTCACTGTACATAAGTAGTTGTTACCTAGTCAACTGTTTGTATACAAATAATGCATTGTATGATACTGCAGAGAGAGAGAGAGAGAGAGAGAGAGAGAGAGAGAGAGAGAGAGAGAGCATAGGGAAACGATTACTATACTTTCAGAGAGAGAGAGAGCACATTGGGAAACGATTACTATACTTTCAACGAGTCTTTGATTTCTTGTGGACCTGAGTTGTGTGTGAAGAGGAACTGGTGCCCCACTTGTGTTTGATGATAGATTGGGCAACCTCTGTCCAGTCCTTTTTCTCCCCATTTAGTTCTTTCTTTCCCTTCTAGTGTCACCAGTTTGTCATCAAGGCACTGGGGTTGAATGGCTGGTTGGGGTTTGAAATGCTTGAATGGGGGCAGTTGGCCAAGAATGTGACATTGGTTTCTTTCAGCCTTTAATTTTCAGGGTAAATTACAAAATATCATTTTCAGAGCACTTTAGTATTGATCTTTGATAAAGAAAATATGAGGAGAAAAATTTATGGAAGGAGAAGAATGCTCATTTTATTTTATTTTATTAACTCTAATAATTTCTTATAAAATTTTATCGTACAAAATTAAATTGAACCCTCTTGTGCTATATTTATAGAAATAGAAATTATCCAATTCCCTACTCATACACAAATTTTAATAATCAAATATTGCTGTAATTAGATTTTGACTTCTAAAGAAATAAAAACTCTTGTGAATAGATACTCCTACTTTAACTCATCTTTTACCAAAACACTTTACTAACATGATTTGAAATTGAATTATATTCCAAATTTCCCCTTAAAGGGTTATTTGTTTGGAAGTAAAAGCCGTAAAAGGCCGTAATTCGTAAATGACTTACATCCCATTTACAACTACGGTGTTTGTTTAGACCGTAATTCGTAAAAAACTTACGCAACTCAACTATCACTTACTTGCATTTTAATTACTACTCACTTATAGCTCACTGACAGTTAATTTTGTGGTCATGCAAATATGTATTATTTTTTATGTTAATATTAATTTTTTAACATTTAGCAGTTTTAGTTTTACTTGCAATATTAAAAAAAAAATTTAAATCTCCAAGTAGTTAATTTTTGTGATCAACTTTTTCATTTATGACTTACACATTACGACAAACAAATACCGTAAAACACAATACACTTTCTCACTTATAACTTTATATTACCAACCAAACACCGTAAAACTTACATGCATGTAACTCATTTATAACTGTAAAAGAATTTACCAATTACAACTTACAAATTACGGTCAATTACGACAACCAAACAGACCTTAAGTCAATTATTTTATAAAATGTACGTTTAACAGTTTTCATAACTTCACAAAAGTGTTCTTGAGTAGCTTGACAAAAATATTGACTTAATCTCATTTTTATGTACTGTAATATGATCTCCTCGTTCTTCATTTGATGGTTGCATAAGTCATATGCAAACTTTGTTAAAAGAAACTTCATAATTGATGTAGTTGTACCACGTAATCAGCTTTTTTATTTTCATTTTCCACTTAATTTCTTCTAGTTTTCCACTTATCAAATTAAGAACACACATTTGATTCAACTGAATAATCTTATCTTCTTCATTCATAATTTCTCCATTTGACTTTTCGTAGAATCCTTCTTTCTTAGATTTTACCAAAACTTTTTATTTTTATATCTTATTTTATAACAAGTAAAATTACTTTTCCCTCTCCTTGCCTTTGATCTTGGACTCCGTCTTGAATATTTTTTTGATGATAGCCGTGGTGCTCCTCTTTGATATTTTGTCCTCTTCCTCGATGTTGTGGACGTCTTACAAGATAAAATGTCTTGTCTCTTTTTTTGCCAAACATCAAGACTTTTTTCAAAAGTCTTCTTCACTTTGCATTCTTTGCTTTTGATGCAAATATGAATTGAAGTGCTTGAATTTTTACACTTAGATAATTAACACTACTTTGTCCTATTCCTTTGTTGTAACTACTAGTTATTAATCTTGATTATTTCTTTTCTTCTTGTCTTTCTCTTGTTTCCTCTTATTCTTCTTCCCTTCTTCCCTTTCTTTCTTCTTTCTTTTTGTCTCCTTTTTCTTCTTTTTTTTGCTTTTTTGTTTCTTCTTCTCTCTTCTTCTCACTCTATCTCTTACATATTCTTCTCCTCCTATTCTTTCTCTCTCTAAAATCTTATACTCAGGAATTTGCACAGTTTTTATGAGTTGATTTTTTAAGTCTTTTATTTCTTGAACTTCTTCAGTCTCCTATTTTAATCGTAGATTTCTTAAATTCCTTCTATCCCTTCCTCGTATTCCATGACTTTTTGAGTTATCTCTGCTTTTCTCTCTTCTTATGTCTTATTTAAAATATCTCAAGTATTATTTTGTTGTTGCACCTCTGATGATGTCAAAATTATCTTCATCAACTTCATGAAATATTAAGAAAAGCAAATATATCTTTTGTTCTTAAGTCATCCAGCTAGTCTCTTTCAATTGACATTAATATACTCCATTTTTTGTCATCTCGAAACTTTTTTCAACGATTTTTTGCATGTCTTGAGAGATCAACAATTGCTTCACCTCGATACTCCAACTCTGATAGTTATCTTTTGTGAGATGAGGAATAACAAGTTGTATCAATTTATTAGTCATCATCTTTGAAGATAGACTTGAGTGTATTCATCCAACTATTTGATCGAATTCGATTTGAGTGATCACTTAAACGAAAATAAATAGTTTTATTGTTGCAAACTATACAATCAAATATGAGTATTTTAGTATTCGATTTGAGACAACAATTTGTTAATATTTATGCATTTAGCTCCTTACAAATTATAATATTGTATCATACATGCGCGTGCCCACACATAAATAGAGAGAGATGGACTTTGGCTACTTCTGAAATAATTTGAGTATGAATTTTTCTCACTCAAATTCAATGTTAGACCATTCAAAATATAAGATCCACTCCGTTGAAGTTGACTTATATAATTTAAAATAACTAAAAATTAAAAAAATCAAGTGTTTCATAATTTTCTTAACCATGCATCAAGTTGCACATAATGTACAACCGAAAGTAGCATATTACTTAAATTTATGACTTTAGAAATACAAATTTTCGAACCGACCATTTGATTATGATCTTGACATTTAAAAATCCTCACACACCAACTTTTATTAGATTTTAAATATTCCATCCTGTTAAACTAACAAACTTACTATTTAAGTTATTCATTTTATGCTTACTTGATGTATACGCATATAGTATTCAAAACATTTGAAGTTTTGGTTTTAAACACTTTTTAAAATGTAGATCAACTTCAACAGAATGAATCTTTAATTTAAATGACCGAACATTGTATTTGAATATAAATGATTCTTTTCTATATCCTTTCTGATATATATATGAGATAGACTTGTGCCATACAGAAAGGATTTGAGGCCGAATTCTTCTCACTCAAATACAACACTACAACATCCAAATGCAAGACCACTCTGTTGAAGTTGATATACATTATTTCAAGTAACTAAAAATCAATAATCATGTATTTTGAATACTTTTTGACTATTAATTAAGTAGACACAAAATGAACAGTTAAAAATAGCATATTACTTCTTTAGACATACATATTTTCAATCTGAACATTTTATCATGATCTAAATAATTAAAAACCCTCACACATCAATTTTTATTAGATTTCAAATATTCTATACTGTTAAACTGGCCAACTCACTATTTCAGCCGTGCATATTGCGCCTACTGGATGGATCAGCAAGAATATTCAAAATTCATGATTTTTTATTTTCAATTATTTGAAATAATGTAAATCAAATTTAACAGAGTTGATCTTGCATTCGAATGTCAGAGGGTTGTCTTTGAGTGAGAAGGATTCAGCCTCGAATCCTTCCAGAATGACACAAGTCTATATATATATATATATATATATATATATATATATATATATATATATATATATATATATATGATGATCTCCAAAACATGTGATGTCTTATAAGTACATATCTTAAAACATGAATATCATATTGTGTGGTCGGATTAATTTTTTTTGGTTGAAAATGTTGGAGTTTTAAGCCATCATCTATAAGAGTTCTCTTAGATGACAGATGAGGTATATATTCCTCTCTCTAATTTTTTGAAGATATTTATATATATATATATATATATATATATATATATATATATCAGAAATATGTATATCAGTCGATAGCTTAGAGTCCCTCTCAGCCTGCGGTGACTGGCACATTATGAGCCACATAATTTGACAATCTAAAATAATGTCTCACTTTTGAAAATAATTGAAATTACTAAAAGCCTCTATCGTTTGTCTTTTCTTGGAATGATGTATTAGCTTATATTCTTTATTATTATTTTTTCTCCATTTTATATACCTATCTCTCTATCTCTCCTCACGCTGTCAGATCTTGGTCGCTGTCTTGTAAAACAAATAGTTTGAAGATGAAATTTTATACTGCGATTATGATCACAGAATTCAATTTTATCTGACAATTTATTATTATGAATGCGACCAAAAGTCGTAGTCCAATTAAAATTTATTAATAAAAAGACTGCGACCTTAGAAAAATAAGTTATAAAATATTACGACCAAGGTCGTAGTGTTATCAAACAAAATTTTTAAAAAAGACTACTATTACATAAGACTGCGACCAATGTCGCAGTCTTCGGTCGCATTCTTCTAACCATCTTTGGTCGCAGTCTTCTAACCATCTTAATTACTTAACTTTTGAGACTTTATCACTGCTTCAATTGACTATGTCTATTGTTTCATAAGATTGCGATCATGGTCGCAGTATTCTATTTAGATTATTTAATAAAAAATATTATGACCAAGGTCGCATTGTTATCAAACAAAACATTCTCAAAAAGACTGCTGTTACATAAGACTGCGATCGAAGTCGCAATCTTCTAATCATCTTAATTAATTAACTTACGAGATTATTGTCACTGCTTCAATTGACTGCGACTCTTATTTCATAAGACTGTGACCACGGTCGCAGTATCCTATTTAGCTTAGTAAGGTCGAAAAAATACTGCGACCCTAATCGAAAAAGTTAAAAAAAAGGCTGCAACACTACGATCAAAGGTCGCAATGTAAAATAAAAATAAATCTAAAAAGTGAAAATGATATTAAAAAATTTAAATCTAAAATTTTTCTTTTCAGAAACTGCGACTTCGATTGCAGTTTCAGAAATCAAAAAAATAAAATAAAATAAAACAAACTGTTTTAAGTCGTAATAATAGATTTTTATTGTGATTAAAACATCTTTCAAAAAAAAAACTTGAACATTAATGCGATCATTGTTGCATTCTTTTAAAATAATTTATTTTTCCAAGATTTAGTAATCAAATCTGTAATTTTTTTGTTTGAAAAAACTCAAAATTTTCAGATCTGTAATTTTTTTAGTGGAGGAACGATTGTAGCCAGGTTTAAAGTGAAACTGAGGGTATTTTAGTCATTGGGTAATGAAAAATGGTTGAGGGTCTTCTTTTACCGCCTGAATTTTTGACTTCTCTGCAGCTAATATGAAGCCACGTCATGTCGGCTGAGAAACTCTCTCAACTGTCAACTGAGGTACAACAACCCCTATATGTGTGTGTGTGTGTGTGTGTGTGTGTGTTGGAATTGAAGAATATAAATGCGAATCTTTGAGTTGAATTATGGTGAGATCCGTTGATCAAATCAATTGGATGATGGTTGGAGTGTGTTCTCCTTCCATTGGGGATGAACGTGGTATATTCACATGTTCAATTCCGACTTCGAATGAATGAGATATTCAAGTCTAAAGATTGCCTAATTCAAAGCCAAAATGGGACTAAACTGTTGGAATGCGAACAGTTGCGACTGTTGGACTGCCAACAGTTGTGACTGTTGGGTGCGTCAGTTGGGCTGCCAACAATTGTGACTGTTGGGTCAAAAGGTTGCAACCTTTCACTGGGTTCGAACCTGTTGGCCCCTCCTGGAGCGCTATATAAAGCGCTCCCATCTCTCAATTAAGACACACCAACTACAACACCAAAATTCAGAATAAACTCTCTCTCTCTGAGTTCTGAACACTTCAAGTTTCTGCGTTCTGAGCTGGGAAGTGGAGTTCTGAAGTGACTTCCTAAAGGGAAGTGGGAAATCCGTAACTCGGTTTCCGAAGCGACTTCCAACGGAGATTCTGCAAAATTCGTTCTGAAAGAAGGCTTAGAAAATTCAACAGATTCTTTTATAGAATTATTGTCTGAATCTAAGACTTCTGAAGAAGAATATTCTTCAACCTTCCATCGTCCTCAACAGTAGGTGCTACTCCAAAGTAAGGGGCAAATATTCATCCGAAATTTGTCCTTGTACCGCTGCTTCAACGATCCTGTGGAAGGTACTGGTTGACTACGGTTCGACCGTACGGTGATTTGGTAGTGCTATCCAAATACCGTGAAAGAGTGTTGTATCTTGGGAGACCAGCGTCCATTATCCCGTTAGCACCGGTGCGGGGGACGTAATTGTCTTAAGGAGATTTGCTTTAAGCGTACCTCACTCTAAATACTGTATAAGTGGATTAAGTCCTTTATACAGGGGATATACTTTACAGTATATCGAGACTGACTTAGATTCAGTCTAATTGGTGCTTTAACCAGAAATGAAATTGAAAGGTGGTTCTTAAATTAAGGAACGTTCTATTGAACGGAAAACCTCCCACCTGATATTTGCCGACCTGGCCAATTAGATTGTTGATATCTCAGTGATCTTGATTAGTTGTCAGATTGATTCTTGTTAAGCAGAATACCCAACAATCTTAAGACAATTATCGTTTCTTACTTCTGTTCTGCTTGAACTTGCAGAAGATGTCTGAGACTAATCAAGATAGTACAAGTAAGGCACCAAACATGCTACAAGCTTTGATGCCGACTCCGCTTCCTAACCCGAAGCCGGAGAAGCCAGGAAAGTTAGATGGCATAGAATTCAAGAGGTGGCAACAGAAGATGCTCTTCTACTTGACCACTCTTCATCTGGCCAAATTCCTGCAGGAGGATCCACCAGAACCCGGAACTGATCGGGACTCAGTCCTTGCAGTCAATGCTTGGACACAAGGTGACTTCCTTTGCCGAAATTATGTTCTTAATGGACTGGATGACTCTCTTTACAATGTCTACAGTCCGATCACTACGGCAAAGAAGTTATGGGCCAGTCTTGACAAGAAGTATAAGACTGAAGATGCTGGTACCAAGAAGTTCGTCGTTGGACGATTTCTGGAGTACAAAATGGTGGATAGCAAGACTGTCATCAGTCAGGTGCAAGAGTTCCAACTTATCTTGCACGAGATAGAGGCCGAAGGTATGATTCTTCCTGAAACTTTTCAGGTTGCAACCATCGTGGAGAAACTCCCCCCAGCGTGGAGAGACTTCAAGAACTACCTGAAGCACAAGCGAAAGGAGCTAAAGTTGGAGGATCTCATTGTGAGGCTTCGTATAGAGGAGGACAACCGCAAGTCCGAGAAAAGGAGCAGCAAGAACTCCTACGAAGCAAAAGCAAATGTGATCGAGGACTCAAAGGGGAAAGCGTCTACTTCCAAAAGCTTAAAGCGGAAGAAGACTTCCCAGGGGTACAAAGGCAAGGTCCAAGAAGGCAAGAACATGCGCTTCAAGGGAACCTGTTACATCTGCAACAAAGAGGGGCATAAGGCGAATGAATGTCGCAGCCGTCTCAAGAAGAACAAGAAGAGCCACCCACAGGCGAATATGACCAACCATGAATCACCAAGTCTTTCAGCTGTGGTGTCAGAAGTGAATCTGACAACAAATAACAAAGATTGGTGGGTAGACACGGGAGCTACTCGGCACATCTGCTCAGAGAAATTGCTATTCTCAGAATATCAAAGGCTAGAGCAAGATGAGCAACTATTCATGGGGAATTCAGCTTCCTCAAAGGTTGAAGGAAAGGGCAAGGTCATCCTGAAGTGGACATCGGGGAAAGAGCTTACTCTTAACGATGTCCTTCATGTTCCAGACATCCGCAAGAATTTGATCTCCGGATCAATACTTAGTAAGAAAGGATTTAGAATGGTTTTTGAATCCGATAAATTTGTATTTACTAAGGGAGGGATGTATGTGGGAAAGGGTTATCTTGTTGATGAACTTTTTAAAGCCAATGTTGCAGTGGTAGATAAAAAGTCCGTGTATTTGTACCCAAAGCTAATCAATAAAAGAAATTCTTCTGTTTATTTGCTTGAGTCTCCTAATTTGTGGCATGTTAGATTAGGGCATGTAAATTACAAGTCTTTGAAAAACTTGTCTAATTTGGGATATATTCCTAAACTCAACTTGGAAGAAATTCGCAAGTGTGAGATAGTGTTGAGGCCAAGTTGACGAAAAATTCATTTCACTCAATTGATCGAAATACAGAACCTTTAGGGTTAATTCATAGCGATCGGTGTGATTTGAAGTTTATGCCAAGTAGATGCGGTAAAAAGTATTTCATTACTTTTATTGATGATTGTACAAGATACTGTTATGTGTATCTTTTGAACAGTAAGGATGAGGCAATCAATATGTTTATAACATATAAAGCCGAAGTTGAGAATCAACTCAACAAGAAAATCAAGATTCTAAAATCCGATAGAGGCGGAGAATATGAATCAAATGATTTTAGTGAGTTATGTGCTAGTTTTGATATAATCCATCAAACTACAGCACCATACACTCCTCAGCAGAATGGAATTGCTGAACGGAAGAACAAAACTTTGAAGGAGATGGTTAATTCCATGCTCGTAAGTTCTGGAGCTCTGCAGAACTTGTGGGGGAAGCTCTATTAACTGCAAATCATATTCTAAATAGAGTACCCCATAAGAAACTTGGTCTTATACCATTCGAGTTATGACATGGAAGGACACCTTCCTACCATTACCTCAAAATGTGGGGGTGCCTAACAAAGGTGCTAGCACCATTACCTAAAAAGACTAAGTTGGGAGCAAAAACTATGGACTGCATATTCATAGGCTATGCCTTGAATAGTAGTGCCTACAGATTTCTGGTTCATAAATCAGAAATACCAGATATTCATGTAAACATGATTATCGAATCTCGAGATGCTGTGTTCTTTGAATACATCTTTCCGTACAAACGGGAAGCAGATAAGACTTCTGGGAAAAGAACACACGAGATGGCGTTCAGGGACGAAAGCCCGAGGAACCAATTGTTAATGTGGAAACTGAACCAAGAAGAAGTCAGAGATCTAGAATCTCAAAATCTTTTGGTCCAGATTTCATAGCATACGCTATTGAGAGCGAACCTCAAACATTTAAAGAGGCTATTACCCCAGAAGCACAAATGTGGAAAGAAGCTATAAATAGCGAAATAGAATCTATACTAAGTAATCATACTTGGGAATTGGTAAACTTGCCTCCTAGCAGTAAACCAATCGGGTGTAAGTGGATTTTCAAAAGAAAATTAAAACCCGATGGATCTATCGATAAGTACAAGGTTAGATTAGTAGCCAAGGGTTATCGACAAATAGAAGGACTTGACTACTTCGATACTTATTCACCAGTAACAAGAATAACGTCCATTCGGATGTTAATTGCAATTGCAGTATTGCACAACTTAGATATCCATCAAATGGATGTCAAGACTGCATTCTTAAATGGTGAATTAAGTGAAGAGATATATATTGTAACGCCCCGATTCCACGGATACGAGGACGTCACTGCGACGTATATACGTAGGTCAGAAAGTGCCCCCACGTATATACGCTAAGCATAAAAGTACAATAAAGAATCAGAGTACAACACAAAGCGTGGTGTATTCATATGCCAACTTACAAGATACAAGTACAAAGTTATACAAACTATGATAAAGTAATACACTTTACAAGTGTTATTTATCATATCCAAGTCCAAAAAAACAATATACAAACATGTACACAAGATGCTCACGTAATGGATGAAGATTCGTGAGCCAAAAGGAAGAGTCTGGCACGAGGGAACTAGAGTTGGTCAGCCTGCTCACTGAAATAAGCCTGGTCCTCTGTGGATGGCTCCACTTCGTTCCAAGCCTCAGAATCTGAATATGCAAATCCAAGGAATCAAGACATATAATAGTAAACAACTGTAGCCAAGTGGCTAAGGGACAGGAATAGAGAAGATGGAACAGTAATAAATAGCATCGACTAACAAGTGATGAAAACATAATAAGGTAAAGCCATAATGCAATGAATGTACAAATTAAGTCTATAATTATTATTACTTGTCTTACTGTGATATCTAGCTATGTGACCCAGCGTCCCAGAACACATAGATCCATATCCTAGTAAAGCAAGTTTGTTATTGGAAACAGCGGTTGTATCGACGAACTATGTTTACAGTGGGTCCCGTACATGCCCGGGACCACGGTCCAGGGTGTTCCGTTGCTTGATGACGGAACCAGCCGCAAGGCCTAACAGGAGGGTCTTATGTATGCCCTTAGTCATGACAGTATTCAGGAATAGGGAGCAAGCTCTCCCCTCGGTCCCCTGGAGGCCCTCAGGTCAGACCGGAATATAATTGTACAATTAACCTAATACCACTGTAAACACGAACACATACCGATATCCGCATATTTCCCCCGTCCCATGTGTAAGTTGGTCCATTTTATAAAATAGTCGAGTGTATCATGCTTGGTGTTTAAGTGATAGCATGAAGAGATGGAGATATTTCATATTTAACAAGTCCTAAAATGAGAATATATGATAACGAGTCAAGAAGTAACAAGTCATGAGGTCCATCAAGTAACATGTCATGTAGTACAAATCATAGAGCATGAACAAGAATAGTATATCATATGTGAAGCAAGGGTAAAATCCAATCATAAAAGAAACAACAATTTTTGCCCAAAAACAGGTTAACGGTCGACTGCCGGTCGACTGCCGGTCGACCGGACAAAATGCGTGAGCTCCAGGTTTGGTCGGTCGACTTCCGGTCGACTACCGGTCGACCGGAGATATAACTACCGGTCGCCTGTCGGTCGACTGCCGGTCGACCGATACAGGGCCGTGAGCTCCAGGTTTTCTACCGGTCGACTGGTTGGTGAACCGGTCGACCGCCTACTCAAAACTGTGCACGTTTGTGCACATCGGTCGACTGCCCCCCTTGGGCCGGTCGACCGAAGTTCTGAAATCTGCTGCTGTTTGGTCAAAAAAACAGATTTTTGTATGGTTGATTTTGGTAGTCTAAAAATATGATTTTGATGACTCAAAGGGACATGATTTATCAACACAAGTATACAAGGAATTTTACGAGTCTTGGTGAGTAAATATACTCACTTCGAACGGTCGATTTGAATTTTTACGAGTTCCGAAGAGTTCGAGGTTGACGAAAAGCGCCGAAGTGATCCTCGACGATCTTGCGGACGGTCCCAATCCAACGAAGTGGTAGTTGCTTGAGATGGAGATGAAGACTTGGGTGTTGTTTGGGAGTTAGGGTTTGAGTTGGAGATGGAGAAGGATTTTGTGAAGGTGAGAATTTGTTGAAGTGAAGAAAAGAGAAAGGAATTGTAAAGGAAAGGATTTATATAGGTCTTGATTTTTGTAAAGGGAATGCAAATAAAGAAATTGAGAGGGGTTTTGTGCATAATAGGGGAGATGAGGTGTCTCCCTTGGCCAATGGTGGCCGGCCATGAGAAAGAGAGAGAGAGATGTATTAAATGAGGGGGGTTGGTGAGAATGTGTGGAGATGGAATTTTGGAAGAAAATGGAAATTTGGAAAAATGGAATTCTTGTGGTTGTGAAGGAAGGAAAGGAAAATAGGGAAAAGGAAAAAGGAAAAGAATTGATAAATGAAGATATTTTCTTGGTCTTGAAAAATGAAAATATCGGAAACACGGATTCCTAGGTTCAAGTCAAGAATGCGGGAAAACATTTCGGAAAATACCGAAATCGTCCGAAATTTAAGTATTTCAGAACGACTCGTAATTTTCACCAAAAATCAATAATAATATATGAAGACCTATAGTGAAATCCGTTAGAAGAAATACTTTATAGTTTTAAAGCTAAAAATCCCGGAATCAGTTACCTACCGACTCCGAAAGAATTTTCATAAATTCATAAAATTCTCAGAAAAAGTATATAGATAAGAAATACGATTCTAAGAAATAAAGTCTAAAGGACTTTCTAGAAATTCCTAACTGTTTGTGAAATAAAAATACTGGATGAAGTCTTCTACCGACTCCGGCAGAATTTGCATAAATTCGTAAAATCTTCAGAAAAGTATTTAAGTAAGGAATATTATTCTAGACAGAAATGTCTAAAGAATCTTCTAGAATTTCTAAACAGTTTGTAAGATAAAAATTCGGGAATCGATCAGCGGCACTGGTCGACACCGGTTTGAAGAAATTCATTTAAATTCTAGAAAATTCCAGAAATTCTCATAAAATCTAATATTTTAGAAAATGATATTTGAAATTAAAATCGGTCAAATACGGGAAGTAAATCGAAAAATACGATCGAAAAGCTGAATACGCAACTAAGTACGTATTCCGGAAACGGGATATTACAATCCATCCACCTTACAAAAATTTCGTCCTCGAAATTTCGTAAAGTGAAAGGTAACAAGAAAAGCAACAGATAGAGAAGGATTAGATGGAAAGTAACAGTAGAATGCATAGAAGGAAAGAGTCTTACAAATCAAGATGTGAAGAGTTGAGGATAACGCTCTCGGATAACGTCCTCTCGTTCCCAAGTGGCCTCCCCTGGTGCATGCCTGTTCCAAGACACCAATACTAATGGAATGGCTTTGTTCTTCAGTGTCTTCACACTTCTATCCAATATGGCCATCGGCTGCTCCTGATATGATAAATCTGGCTGTAGCTCTAGTTCGGAGTGATCCAGAATATGGCTATCATCCCTTACATATTTCCTCAACTGAGATACGTGGAAAACATTGTGCACTCCGTCCAAAGAAGGCGGCAATGCCAATCTGTAAGACACATCTCCCACTCGCTCCAAAATCTCGAATGGGCCGATATATCTTGGACTCAGCTTTCCACGAACACCAAACCGGATGATTCCCTTGGTAGGTGATATCCTCAAGAATACATGATCTCCTGCCTGGAACTCCAATGGCCTTCTCCGTGAATCTGCCCAACTCTTCTGTCTGCTCTGAGCTGCCCTGAGATGATCTCTGATAATCCTGACTTTCTCTGTTGTCTGCATTAGGATCTCAGGTCCCAAAAGACTCCTCTCACCGACTTCATCCCAACAAATCGGTGACCTACATTTCCTCCCATACAATGCCTCAAAGGGTGCCATCTTAATACTGGCTTGATAGCTGTTGTTGTAAGAAAACTCAGCTAGATGAAGATGGTCTTCCCATGATCCCTTGAACTCTATCATGCAGGCTCTAAGCATATCTTCAAAGATCTGGATAGTCCTCTCAGATTGTCCGTCTGTCTGAGGATGATATGATGTACTGAACTTCAGACGAGTTCCCAGACCCTCTTGGAGACTCTCCCAGAAATGAGATCTGAATCTGGTGTCTCTGTCTGATACAATACTAACTGGAACTCCATGCAGACGAACTATCTCCTTCATGTACTTGTCTGCCAAGACCTCCGTTGACTGTCCCACCCTGAATGGTATGAAGTGAGCTGACTTGGTGAGACGGTCAATGATTACCCACACAGCATTATTACCTTTAGGACTGTGAGGCAATGCCGTGACAAAATCCATAGTGATGTGTTCCCACTTCCATTCGGGTATCGGTAAAGGATGTAGAAGTCCAGCTGACCTCTGGTGCTCTATCTTTATCTGCTGGCATACCAAGCACTTGGCAACAAACTGGGCTATCTCCCTCTTCATGGCATTCCACTAAAAGTGTTTCTTCAAGTCCTGATACATCTTGGTTCCCCCGGGTGTATGGAATAAGCTGAACTGTGTGCTTCCTCCAAAATCTTCTGTCTGACTTCTCCTTGGGGAACACAAAGCCTGCTTCCAAAATACAAAGCACCATCTGGATGGATACAGATATCAGTCCTCAATCCAGCCTCCACCTGAGCTCGAAATATCTGTAATCTGGGGTCCTCCTTCTGAGCTTCCTTGATCTCATCAATCAATGATGACTGGATCTGTAAAGCCATGAGCTGCCCTGCCTTCTCAGTTCCTTGCACCAACATCAAATCCAATCTGATGAAATCTCGAATCAACTCCTTCTGCTGAGTGATTTGGACTAGCACCCTGTTCTCTGGCATCCTGCTCAGTGCATCTGGAACTGTATTGACCTTGCCTGGATGATATTGCAAGTCAATATCATAGTCTGCCATAAGCTCCAACCACCGCCTCTGCCTCATGTTCAACTCTTTCTGTGAAAAGATATACTTGAGGCTCTTGTGATCTGTGTATATCAGCACTTTATCTCCCAAAAGGTAGTGCCTCCAAATCTTCAAGGCAAAAATCACAGCTGCCAACTCCAAGTCATGAGTTGGGTAATTCCTCTCATGAGGCTTCAGTTGCCTAGATGCATATGCGATAACATGATCATGCTGCATAAGTACACATCCCAGGCCTTTTCCTGATGCATCACTGAATATGACCATCCCTCCTCTCCCTGAGGGAGTCCTCAAGATTGGAGCTGAAATGAGCCTATGCTTCAATTGCTCAAATGCTGCGGTACACTCCTCTGTCCATATGTACCTTACTCCTTTCCGGGTGAGCTGGGTCAACGGAGCTGCAATCCTAGAGAAATCCTGGACAAAGCGTCTGTAATATCCGGCTAGTCCAAGAAAACTCTTAATCTCAGTCACCGTCCTCGGAACTGGCCAATCCTTCACTGCCTGGACTTTGCTGGGATCAACTGAAATTCCTTCTGCTGAAACCATATGTCCAAGGAAAGCTATGCTGTCCAACCAGAAATCACACTTGCTCCTCTTGGCATGAAGCTGCTCCTGCTGTAGAGTCTGCAACACAATCCTCAAGTGTTCTGCATGCTCCTGTTGTTCTTTGAATAGATCAGGATGTCATCTATGAAAACAACAACAAACTGATCCAGATAGGGCGAGAACACTCGGTTCATCAAGTCCATGAAAACTGCAGGGGCATTAGTGACTCCGAAAGGCATCACTAGAAACTCATAGTGGCCATAACGGGTCCTGAATGCCGTCTTCAGAATATCCTCCTTCTTCACCCTTAGCTGATGGTAACCCGACTGTAAATCCAATTTAGAGAACACACGGGCTCCATGAAGCTGATCAAACAGATCATCAATCCTGGGTAAGGGATACTTGTTCTTGATGGTGACCTTGTTCAATTCCCTATAATCAATACAAAGTCTCTTACCACCATCCTTCTTGTTGGCCAATAGAACTGGAGCTCCCATGGTGAAGTACTCGGCCGAATCAATCCCTTATCTGAATACTCCTGCAGCTGCTTCTTCAGAATTTCTAACTCCGTCGGTGCCATCCTGTACGGAGCCTTGGATATAGGAGCTGCTCCTGGAACTGTGTCAATGGAGAACTCAATCATCCTCTCCGGTGGCAGTCCTGAAATCTCAGCAAACACTTCTGGGAATTCATCCCACACCGGTACCTTCTGCTTCTGAACCTCCGAAGTAGTCATCTGAGTCTTTCCCTTGGTAGACTTCACTTCTCCACTAAATTGGAACTCCGGTTGATGAGGGATTCTGAAATTAATCTTCTTCTCCCTACAATCAATCACTGCATAGTACTGACTGAGCCAGGTCATGCCTAAGATTACGTCGTACCCTTTGGTGTCTAGTACGAGCATATCTATGGCCAAAGTCTTATCACAAAGTTCTACTGGACAATCAGTACAAGCCTGAGAAGATATAACTACCCCATTCCCTGTACTTATCTCCCATTTGTGGTCTAATGATCTAACAGGTATAGAATGTAAAGCCACAAATTTATCTGAGATATAACAGTGGGATGCACCTGAATCGAAGAGAGCGAGAACAGGTAGTGAATGTACTCTGATGTTACCTGTAATCACCTCCTCAGAAGCCTCAGCCTCTGCTTCTGTCAGGTTGTAAGCCTGACCTCTACCACGCCCTGCTGCAGTCCTGGCTCCTCTCTGCACTGGACGAACAATCTGCTGTGGAGGAAGGGGGAGAGCTCTCCTCATCACTGGTCCCTGGTTCCTCTGCCCAAGTGGCCCTGGCAGCACTCTCTGTCCACTGGGTCCTGGAAGTGCTGGCATAGTCTGATTGGCAATCCCCATCCTCCTGTGTGGACAAGCCTCGACAGAATGATCTCGGGAACCACACACCAAGTACAACCCATTTGCTCTACGGCAGTTCTGCTGAGTGTGACCTGGTTTCTGACAATAATTGCAGATAGGACCTGATTGAGCCATCTGATAAGGAGCTGGTCTGAATGGTGGTCTTGCCAGAACCTTTGCTGCTCTGTATGGTCCTCCTCTTCCCATTGGGACAAACGGCCTCTTCATGGCCTGATTCCTCATCTGGTCTCCTTGCTTCTTCTCAAACCCACGCTCCACCTCTCGAGCGATGGTGAGAACTTCTGCATAGGTCTTCAGATGATGGGGCATTAGGAACATCTGAATGTCCATCTGTAGGCCCTGCTGAAACCTGCTTGCTCGCTTCTCCTCATCCGTCACCATGTACGGAGCAAAGCGGCTGAGTCTAAGGAATTCCGCGGCATACTCATCCACGGACTTGTTCCACTGCTGGAGTCTGATGAATTGCTCCTCCATATCTTCCTGCGCCGTAGCAGGGAAGAATCGGCTGTAGAAACTCTTGGAGAACGTGTCCCAAGTGACAGGCTTCTCCAAGCGGGCCTCCTCGGCTAACCACCAAGTTCGAGCTATGTCTTTCAGCTGAATCTTAGCAACCTCTACTTGGTTCTCCTTCGGGACACGGGCTGCATTCAGCAAATCAGTGGTGTCCGTCAGCCATTGCTCAGCATCCAATGGCTTCTCTCCTCCTGTGAAAATTGCTGGTTGCAGCCGTCGGAAATCTGAAATGTTTCCCGGTCTCTGCTCCTTCGGGGCTGCTAACTCCTGCCTGAGGAGTTCAGTCTGCTGCTGCTGGTTCTCCATCATGGCCTGAATAACTCTCAGGACATCGGCATTCTCTCCTCCTACAGGTCCATTCGGTACTTGCCCGATATTGTTACGACCCGATCGTCTCTCCATACCGAATTGGAATAGGATAACTGGAATTGGAAACAAATGGATGGAAGGAGTTTAGAACACAAGGAAATGAATCAAGGACGGAATCAAGAAGGACTTGATAACTCTGTACATTGTAGTTGGCATTCGCAAATTACTAGAATTTGCCACTTGATTGTACTTTTAGGTGTGAGAGCCTAAGCTCTGATACCAACCTGTAACGCCCCGATTCCACGGATACGAGGACGTCACTGCGACGTATATACGTAGGTCAGAAAGTGCCCCCACGTATATACGCTAAGCATAAAAGTACAATAAAGAATCAGAGTACAACACAAAGCGTGGTGTATTCATATGCCAACTTACAAGATACAAGTACAAAGTTATACAAACTATGATAAAGTAATACACTTTACAAGTGTTATTTATCATATCCAAGTCCAAAAAGACAATATACAAACATGTACACAAGATGCTCACGTAATGGATGAAGATTCGTGAGCCAAAAGGAAGAGTCTGGCACGAGGGAACTAGAGTTGGTCAGCCTGCTCACTGAAATAAGCCTGGTCCTCTGTGGATGGCTCCACTTCGTTCCAAGCCTCAGAATCTGAATATGCAAATCCAAGGAATCAAGACATATAATAGTAAACAACTGTAGCCAAGTGGCTAAGGGACAGGAATAGAGAAGATGGAACAGTAATAAATAGCATCGACTAACAAGTGATGAAAACATAATAAGGTAAAGCCATAATGCAATGAATGTACAAATTAAGTCTATAATTATTATTACTTGTCTTACTGTGATATCTAGCTATGTGACCCAGCGTCCCAGAACACATAGATCCATATCCTAGTAAAGCAAGTTTGTTATTGGAAACAGCGGTTGTATCGACGAACTATGTTTACAGTGGGTCCCGTACATGCCCGGGACCACGGTCCAGGGTGTTCCGTTGCTTGATGACGGAACCAGCCGCAAGGCCTAACAGGAGGGTCTTATGTATGCCCTTAGTCATGACAGTATTCAGGAATAGGGAGCAAGCTCTCCCCTCGGTCCCCTGGAGGCCCTCAGGTCAGACCGGAATATAATTGTACAATTAACCTAATACCACTGTAAACACGAACACATACCGATATCCGCATATTTCCCCGTCCCATGTGTAAGTTGGTCCATTTTATAAAATAGTCGAGTGTATCATGCTTGGTGTTTAAGTGATAGCATGAAGAGATGGAGATATTTCATATTTAACAAGTCCTAAAATGAGAATATATGATAACGAGTCAAGAAGTAACAAGTCATGAGGTCCATCAAGTAACATGTCATGTAGTACAAATCATAGAGCATGAACAAGAATAGTATATCATATGTGAAGCAAGGGTAAAATCCAATTCATAAAAGAAACAACAATTTTTGCCCAAAAACAGGTTAACGGTCGACTGCCGGTCGACTGCCGGTCGACCGGACAAAATGCGTGAGCTCCAGGTTTGGTCGGTCGACTTCCGGTCGACTACCGGTCGACCGGAGATATAACTACCGGTCGCCTGTCGGTCGACTGCCGGTCGACCGATACAGGGCCGTGAGCTCCAGGTTTTCTACCGGTCGACTGGTTGGTGAACCGGTCGACCGCCTACTCAAAACTGTGCACGTTTGTGCACATCGGTCGACTGCCCCCCTTGGGCGGTCGACCGAAGTTCTGAAATCTGCTGCTGTTTGGTCAAAAAAACAGATTTTTGTATGGTTGATTTTGGTAGTCTAAAAATATGATTTTGATGACTCAAAGGGACATGATTTATCAACACAAGTATACAAGGAATTTTACGAGTCTTGGTGAGTAAATATACTCACTTCGAACGGTCGATTTGAATTTTTACGAGTTCCGAAGAGTTCGAGGTTGACGAAAAGCGCCGAAGTGATCCTCGACGATCTTGCGGACGGTCCCAATCCAACGAAGTGGTAGTTGCTTGAGATGGAGATGAAGACTTAGGTGTTGTTTGGGAGTTAGGGTTTGAGTTGGAGATGGAGAAGGATTTTGTGAAGGTGAGAATTTTGTTGAAGTGAAGAAAAGAGAAAGGAATTGTAAAGGAAAGGATTTATATAGGTTTTGATTTTTGTAAAGGGAATGCAAATAAAGAAATTGAGAGGGGTTTTGTGCATAATAGGGGAGATGAGGTGTCTCCCTTGGCCAATGGTGGCCGGCCATGAGAAAGAGAGAGAGAGATGTATTAAATGAGGGGGGTTGGTGAGAATGTGTGGAGATGGAATTTTGGAAGAAAATGGAAATTTGGAAAAATGGAATTCTTGTGGTTGTGAAGGAAGGAAAGGAAAATAGGGAAAAGGAAAAAAGGAAAAGAATTGATAAATGAAGATATTTTCTTGGTCTTGAAAAATGAAAATATCGGAAACACGGATTCCTAGGTTCAAGTCAAGAATGCGGGAAAACATTTCGGAAAATACCGAAATCGTCCGAAATTTAAGTATTTCGGAACGACTCGTAATTTTCACCAAAAATCAATAATAATATATGAAGACCTATAGTGAAATCCGTTAGAAAAAATACTTTATAGTTTTAAAGCTAAAAATCCCGGAATCAGTTACCTACCGACTCCGAAAGAATTTTCATAAATTCATAAAATTCTCAGAAAAAGTATATAGATAAGAAATATGATTCTAAGAAATAAAGTCTAAAGGACTTTCTAGAAATTCCTAACTGTTTGTGAAATAAAAATACTGGAAGAAGTCTTCTACCGACTCCGGCAGAATTTGCATAAATTCGTAAAATCTTCAGAAAAGTATTTAAGTAAGGAATATTATTCTAGACAGAAATGTCTAAAGAATCTTCTAGAATTTCTAAACAGTTTGTAAGATAAAAATTCGGGAATCGATCAGCGGCACTGGTCGACACCGGTTTGAAGAAATTCATTTAAATTCTAGAAAATTCCAGAAATTCTCATAAAATCTAATATTTTAGAAAATGATATTTGAAATTAAAATCGGTCAAATACGGGAAGTAAATCGAAAAATACGATCGAAAAACTGAATACGCAACTAAGTACGTATTCCGGAAACGGGATATTACATATATGGAGCAACCTGAAGGATTTAAAGTCAAGGGCCAAGAACACAAGGTGTGTAAATTGGTAAAATCCTTATACGGTTTAAAGCAGGCTCCAAAACAATGGCATGAGAAATTTGATAGTGTCATGATCAAAGATGGATTCACTATCAATGAATGCGATAAGTGTGTTTACACGAAAACAGTTGGAAATGCATGTATCATTGTTTGTCTTTATGTAGACGACATGTTGATACTTGGGACTAATATTGAAATTATTAAGTCCACTAAAAAAATGTTATCCAACAGTTTTGACATGAAGGATCTGGAGGTTGCTGATGTAATTTTAGGAATTAAAATCACCAGAATACCAGATGGAATCAGTCTATCTCAATCTCACTACGTGGATAAGATGATAGAAAGATTCAAGGATCATGGGATAAAAGAGAATACAAATCCTTTTCTCCCACATGTCCATCTTCATAAGAATACAGGAACTGGAATACGCCAGTTGGAGTATTCTCAAATTATCGGAAGTCTAATGTATTTGATGAATTGCACTAGACCCGATATTGCTTACACTGTAAGCAAGTTAAGTAGATACACTAGCAATCCTAGTGATCTACATTGGACCGCTCTACTACGAGTATTGGGTTACGTATCACATACCAAGGAATATTTCTTGAGATATGGACAGTATCCACCTGTACTGGAAGGATACAGTGATGCTAATTGGATTGCAGATTCTGAGGAATCAAAATCAACTAGCGGATACGTATTTACTCTAGCAGGAGCAGCGGTATCATGGAAATCTTCTAAGCAAACATGTATTGCCCGTTCCACTATGGAATCGAAATTCATAGCCTTAGATAAGGCTGGAGAAGAAGCAGAATGGCTTCGATAATTCTTAGAAGATATACCATTGTGGCAAAAGCCAGTGCCCGCTATATGTATACACTGCGATAATCAAGTAGCTATATCTGGGGCACAAAATGTTATATACAACGGTAAGTCTAGACATATTCATCGTAGACATAATACCGTGAAGCAGTTGCTCTCAAATGGAATTATCTCTATTGACTTTGTATCGTCAAAGGATAATTTAGCGGATCCGCTTACTAAAGGTTTAAGTGGAGAGCGTATAAACTGCGCATCGAGGGGAATGGGTCTAAAAGCCTAACCTTACCGAGTCAACTTAATGGAAACCTCACTTAGCGACTGGAGATCCCACGGACTAAGTTCAAGAGGAAAAACTAGTTATGATTGACTCAACAAGTAAGCACTTGGGAGTTTGACTCCAATCCATTCCTAAAGTGCACATAAGTGCTTTTCTACAAGTGGATTAAGGATAAGCTTAACGCTTTTAATGATGCCTATATCTTGTTACTAAACAAGTGGAGTAGAGTAGACTACTCTTAATAGGTCCATCACCTATGTGAGTATAGAGTTGGGTCGGCTCTTTGGGAATTTCTATGGAGGCTGTTATTCCCTAAAGATACTCTCTGAATCCAAGAATGTCCAGAGTCAAAACGGACACAACCGAGAACCAAAATTGATTTGGAAAGTCACTGTGTGAAGCTTGTTGACTTGGCTTACACTAACGGCTAACAGTTCAAGACCTAGTTCACTGATTAGCCAGTAAGTCCGATAAAGCTTTCGCTATGGAAGGTTCAAGACCTAGTTCACCTATCCTTATGCAGTTTCTTTTCTCAAATACCGTTCACAATAGAGTCAGTCTCTTTGTGTGTCATTTCCTTGAATCTCCATTCATTGTGGGGGATTGTTGGAATTGAAGAATATAAATGTGAATCTTTGAGTTGAATTATGGCGAGATCCGTTGATCAAATCAATTGGATGATGATTGGAGTGTGTTCTCCTTCCATTGGGGATGAACGTGGTATATTCACATGTTCAATTCCGACTTCGAATGAATGAGATATTCAAGTCTAAAGATTGCCTAATTCAAAGCCAAAATGGGACTAAACTGTTGGAATGTGAACAGTTGCGACTGTTGGACTGCCAACAGTTGTGACTGTTTGGTGCGTCAGTTGGGCAGCCAACAATTGTGACTGTTGGGTCAAAAGGTTGCAACCTTTCATTGGGTTCGAACCTGTTGGCCCCTCCTGGAGCGCTATATAAAGCGCTCCCATCTCTCAATTGAGACACACCAACTACAACACCAAAATTCAGAATAAACTCTCTCTCTCTCTGAGTTCTGAACACTTCAAGTTTCTGCGTTCTGAGCTGGGAAGTGGAGTTCTGAAGTGACTTCCTAAAGGGAAGTGGGAAATCCGTAACTCGATTTCCGAAGCGACTTCCAACGGAGATTCTGCAAAATTCGTTCTGAAAGAAGGCTTAGAAAATTCTACAGATTCTTTTATAGAATTGTTGTCTGAATCTAAGACTTCTGAAGAAGAATATTCTTCAACCTTCCATCGTCCTCAACAGTAGGTGCTACTCCAAAGTAAGGGGCAAATATTCATCCGAAATTTGTCCTTGTACCGCTGCTTCAACGATCTTGTGGAAGGTACTGGTTGACTACGGTTCGACCGTACGGTGATTTGGTAGTGCTATCCAAATACCGTGAAAGAGTGTTGTATCTTGGGAGACCAGCGTCCATTATCCCGTTAGCACCGGTGCGGGGGACGTAATTGTCTTAAGAAGATTCGCTTTAAGCGTACCTCACTCTAAATACTGTATAAGTGGATTAAGTCCTTTATACAGGGGATATACTTTATAGTATATCGAGACTGACTTAGATTCAGTCTAATTGGTGCTTTAACCAAGGAAGGAAATTGAAAGGTGGTTCTTAAATTAAGGAACGTTCTATTGAACGGAAAACCTCCCACCTGATATTTGCCGACCTGGCCAATTAGATTGTTGATATCTCAGTGATCTTGATTAGTTGTAAGATTGATTCTTGTTAAGCAGAATACCCAACAATATATATATATATATATATATATATATGTATATGTATATATATATATATATATATATATATATATATATATATATATATATATAGAAAGAGAGAGAGATAAATGTACCTCTGTCGCCAGCTGAGAGACTATCTCAGCTGGAAGCGATGTGGTTGAACTCAGCCACAGATCCTGGTTGCAGCGCTACTATGATCGCGGTGTTTTTGTAAGGACTGCTACCACGGTTGTGGTATTTTGTGAGGATTGCGACAATAATCGCAGTGTTTTGTGAGGACTGTTACCATAGTTGAAATGCTAATAAACTGAGAATATCTGAAAATTTTTTAGGAGTGCGACCAGGTCGTAGTGCTAGCTGAGAGAGTTTTCTCAGCTGGCGGCTGAGGTACAAATACCTCATATGTTTAACTTAAAGATAAAGATCAATATCACCGGCTTATAGAGGAAATCACTAGAAAACGTATTTTCAAAAGAAATATTGCTGACTCGTGCACAATTTGTTGAGAGGATAATCATTTTTAGTACTTTCTGAAAGCTCGTTGCAATTCTTGTGTGTAGCAAAGATTTAAATTAACAAATTAACGAAGTATACTTCAAACATGCCTTGTGCATGTCACGGCTCCAAACAGTATTTGGGGCGTTGGAAGTGTATGGTTTTGGAGGGAAATTTGAGTTTCCCTCGTCTTGCCTTTGGTTTCTAATCTCAAATTGAATAGACAAAAGAAATTTGAGTGGTATATATAACAACTCTTTTTAAGTCTATTTTTATGAGTGTTAAGGTCATGAGCCACAGTTTCCAAAACACGTCCTGAACTGAGCCGAGCTGCGCTCGGGTGGCGCGCGCCCACTACCTGCGGACACGAATGCAGCTCCGTTCAAAGAGTTTCTGGACTTACCACATTTTGAAAAATTTTTTTGTCTTTTCAGAGCTTCTGGGCAGAGTAACCCAAGTTTGAACTCGGAATTATTCCCGAGTACCTAGAGACTCGGGATGACTCCCGAGCACTTAGACTCGGAGTGCGCTCTGAGCACTCGTGATCATTCCCAAGTACTTGACCCGAGGCTACTTCGGAGTAGACCCCGAGCAGTTGGATTCCCAAGCACTTCAACTCGGAATATTCCCGGGCTCCGTCTCACTTGATTTGCAACAACTTGAATGTGCACTTGATTTGTGCAATGGCTGTTAGTAACGGGTAAAACTCTGTGCCTATAAATAGAGCTTCTCTCCTGTTCATTCTCAGAGATAGTGACACACAAACACCGAGATTTACATCTATATTTCTTTTTTCTCCCACTGTTATATTTCTTCCAGTTTTATTCAGTTTCTGGGCAATTCTCTGTCTGAGCAAAAGCCTTTACCTACTGTCTTAGACCGAGTGCTAGTGATTCTGAGAGATTCTTTTACCGCTACTAGACAAAGCCGAACCAACGTTTGGGTGAGGAGACGGGCTTTTGATCCTTTAGGGCAGCGATTACGCGACTGTATTTACGAGTCAAAATCTAATTTGTTTATATTCTATTTTAGTTTTGTAGCTGCCGTATGCTAGGAAGTTAATTTAATTTGATTTTCAAATAAATAATTTGCATGATTTAAAAAAATAGCACAGCTAACAATCAACATGAAGCTCAAGAAGTCTTCTCTCCTTTTCTTTCACCTGAAATGAGACACAAAATTTATAAATCATGGAAGAAGTGAAAACAAAGGAAACATAAATTCCAAGTATACTGGTCCTTGAACTTGTCCTCCTCAAAGCGCACTTGGTGGGTCCACAGGACATATAAATCATCAGGTGGCAACGTTTGAAAGCAACGAATAAATAAAGAATCCCAGCAAACTCTTCGATCTCGGAATTATTATTATAAGTTAACAATTTATTATTATTATTATTATTAATCAACTGTTTTTGCAATACATATGTATGTATAGTAATATCACTGCAGTACTGTACTCTACACGTGAGTCCTATTGCTTGCTACCATGGCTCTGCTTTCATTAAAAGGCACTCATGTAATTTTGAAATGGACTTGCATCATTCTAGGGGGATTCAAAATTTGGGGGTCAAATTTTTCTCACTCAAATACAATCTTACGATATATGAATATAAGATTCACTTTGCTGAAGTTGATCTGCATTATTTCAAGTAACTAAAAATTAAAAATCATATGTTTTAAAAATTCTTTACTAATCCATCAAGTAGGCACAAAATAGACAACTGAAATAGTGAGTTGGTGAGTTTAATGGTGTAGAATATTTAAAATCTAACAAAAAAAGGTGTGTGAGGGTTTTTAAGTGTTTTGATCATGATGGAATGGTTGGATCGAGAATTTATATGCCTAAAGATGTATATATAAGAAATATGCTATTTTCGACCGTCCATTTTATTTAAATACTTTTTAATTCTTATACCTTGTATCAACAAATCATTGTAACTTGTCTACAAAAATATTTATTTCTCGTAAATTTCATAATCATTTTTGTGGTGATATGAATATCACCTGAATTATTGTTTTCAGTTATCGGTTCTATTCATGAGTTTCGATTATCATGAAATTATTTTTTAAAAAATATCAATATCTTGAATAATGAATTAGAATTTAATTAAAATGGGTGTTACATGTAATCCTCAGCACCCTTGGTTCACAAAGTCGTTTTGATTTGAAAACAATCGCCCATTAAAGAGAGAAGAGCATAGATTGAGACTTGCACATTTTTTTTTTCCCTTTTCTCTTTTTCCCTCAAATGACTCCAAATTAGTGGACCCAAACCTAACCTAAATCCCACTGCAAATTTCAAATTTAAAAAGCTCATTTTGAAAGTATTATTGAACCTAACCTATTTATAAATGATGCCTTAATGGTCAGATTTGACTCATGTGTGTGAGCTACACACCTATACAATAAGATAATTAATCAAATATAATATATTATAAGAAGATCAATTTCACTTGTCAACGCGAGATTTACCTCTTTAATTGTACGTGCGTATGATTCGCATCGAACCCCTTAGTGACCCCCACCAACTAGTTGCATCAGCAAGAGCCAAGTCTACCCAAGTGGAGGCATTTATTGCGTCACGTGATGAGCTCGCATGGTTTGCCATATACATCACGTGACATAGAGAGGACACGAGCGGGGCCCACTCCCCGGTAGTATTGTCGTTTATTATAATTAAGCCCTCAACTTTAATTATTTAGTCTCGACCCCAATATCTGCATTTTTGGGTTGAAAAAAAATTATTATGCTGCTGCTGGCCTCACACTATCAGTGGAGCTAAATGCCACTTTTAATTTTTAGTCACGAAAATACACTATGACATTTCATAGATACTTAGTGTACCGGACACGTGCTATGCACGTTAAACTCAGATTAAAAAAAAAATTAATAGTGAAACATAATTGACAGGTCATTATGTATTAATGTAGAGATAAGTATGTTGTTATATGTTAATGTACCAGTCATTATGTATTAAGTCATTATATATAAAGAGAGATAGGTATTTAAATGGAGATGAAAAAAATTCAACGAGAGAAAGATGTTGTTGGATAGAAATGAGAAAAAGATAACAAAACAATAAATCAAAACAACTGAGATTGAGATTGTTGGGAATCAAAAATATTTTAAATTTTAAAACTATGTTTATCAGTAAAAAATAAAAAATATTAAAATAATCAGGTCTAATTGTGTTACAAGTAAAGTTTTCAAATGAAATAATTGATTTTTCTACTTAAAATCAAAATTGATAGATAGAATCTCTTTGTAACATTTCAACTGTGCCTTCGGCAGTGGCATAGATATAAATGAAAATAGGTTTTGCAGATGAATACAAATGTTAAATAAAATATATTGACAGGAATATACCCGTCTAATACTGCAATAAAAAATATATACTGATAAATTCTATATAAACCCGATGAAATTGATATTTATCATATCAAATTCAAAATTGTAGTTATTAGTTAAAAGATACTTATATATTAATTATAATTTGTATAAGTAATAATAAATACTTAAATAATACATATAAAGTATAGCCACAGTGGATATTACAATGACTTGGTACAGTATTTTCACTATCTGTAGCTAAATGGATACAGATATCAAGTGTTTTCAATATTTTGAGTATCTGTTTACATCTAAAATGAATTATCTCAAAAATAAATTGAGAATTTCTTTTCTATATTAAGTCCATTCCAAAAATGGAAACTCATTTTTTTTTTAATCTCGGTTGGCAAAAGCTTCCGCATAGAATTTGTTATGCGGAGTTTCAGATGCCACTGATGATCTCGACATAGATTTCCGTGCGCAGCGTCAAAATGTCAACGAGATTACTAAATCAGGGGGGGTCCTAAGTGGTTTGGGTTAAGTCTACTAACTGAACCCGTACATCGATAACGTGGGATTCAGACCGAATTTTTTAATGTGGTTCATTAATCGCACATTTCCTATAAAAAAAACAAAATTAATTATTATAGTATTATTATTATTATTTTTTTATAGAGAGAAGAGAAAGTTATGAATTATTTTTAAACTTGTGTGTTTTTTCAAGCATTTAACTATCAAAGATAAAGGCACGCTGCAATTTTTTTTTTTTTGTGAATTAGGATTGATCATGATTATAGATTTGTCGTTGGTTCAAGTTTTCACCTGAGGTCAACTCGGGTCAGAATCAGATAAGATGGATGAAAGTTTAGAACTCACTATTTGTGATATCCCAAGTGAATGTCCCGTATGGGATAAGCATACATTGAGAAAGCATGATATATAATATTTTATGTGAAGCTCGAGATTTAAAGGGTCATTTTTTCACACAGAAAAAACCCACAAAGTCTGAGAAGAGAATATTTTTTGTTCTTTTTAGTTAGAATTTAAAACTAAATTTTTAGTGAGAATTCTAATATCTAGCAGTTTTTTTTTTTTACATTTAAAGAAAAAATCATGGAAAAAATCTTAAATTTTCTCTATAAGAAAGGGGATGAAAACTTAGGACTAAAGAAATCCAAAATTCATTTTAGATTTGAAATCAACCCATTGAAAACCGGATCGGGTCAATTACTCATTTCACCCGACCCAATTTCACCCGTTTGCTAAACAAGAGAATGCCATTCTCTCTAGAATCTAACCCGAACTCCAACGTGAGATCCTTAACTCAAGAGGGGAAGTCCCTAATTAAACAATAATTAAAAATAAAAGACCTGTGATCAAATTGTAAAAGATGGAGTCCTTTTTTGACAATAAAATATACGAAAACAGTTGGCGGATCCGGATCCGAATCCGACCTGACCATCCGCGAACCGGCCCAGCTCCGCAACTCACTCCACCGACACAACTCCGATTTCACCCCGCAAGTCAACTTGAAAACAAGTCCATTCGTCGCATTTCCCGGCACCGTTTTACCAATACAAAGTCAACGGGAACACCAGAACAAAACACGGCCCCATCATTTTCTTTTCCTTTTATCGTTGATTGTCCTGCCGTTTTCAACCGATTCTTTGCTTCCGATGCGCAGCCCCCGTCTTTTTCCCCCGGAATTGCGAATTTTACGAATTAGTATTTATTATTCGCTTGCCAGCTCTGCGCTTAAATAAAAGGGGTGAAGAGAGAGAGAGAGAGAGAGAGACAGAGGGACCACCGCCGATGACAGCTATAAATAAATAAATTCCAGCCGAGCTCTCGAGGAGACTTGTCTACGCGTATAAATACTGCGAGCATCGCGAGTTGTGTCTGAGCGCTCGTTGTCTCTCTTTTCTCTCTGTCCCCAGATTTGCGAGCTTAGAGAGAGAAAGAGAGACCGTGCAAGAATTAGAGGGGAGAGAGATCTCTGATTGATTGTCTGCAAGAACTCGTACTACATTCTCCTTGCCGATCGCGGTGAGGATTCACTCTTCTTGTTTCATGATTTTGTTTTGGGTTTAAGGTTTTTGATTGGATTTGTGCGGGGTTTGCCTCATTTTGTTGGTTTATTGACGAATATGGTCTGTTTGTGATCGATCTGTTGAGATCTGCGTGAATTGTTCGCTTTTGAACTGATTTCGAATTGAAAGCAATAGATCTCGGTCAGTTTGATTGAATTTTTCGTTGTTCATGAATCTTGCGCTCTGCTTCTAGTACTGGTTGAACTGGCAAAGTGTCAGTGACGTGAGAATCCATCAATTGATAAATGTTATTATACCAAACTTTCTGCTTTGGTTGGTGAAGAAAATCCTTTTTGTTGCCTATTTTCTTTTTCTGCAACACACAGTTTCATTGTGGTTGGTGGGTTTTGAATCACGAGAGATCATGGGTTTGGTGCGGCTCAACTGTCAAATTATTTAATTATTATGATGATTTGTTAAAGTATATTCTTCGTTATGTAGAATTAGTTTAGAGTCAATTGTTATTGGATCTCTGTACTGAAACCAGAGTCCGTATCATTCTTTTTTCAAAGCTTGTGAAGCAAAAGGCCAAACTTTTGAGTTTTGATGATGGTTTCATGAACCTCTGATGCTTGCCTTTATAAATCTCTGAGATCTGGAAGTGGGCTATGCCTTTTGAGGATTAAAAGCTTGATTGTCGTGTAGATTGAGCTGGCAGTTCTCAAGGAGTCATGGTTTGAGTGACAAATGTTGGTTTAAGGTGCTCTACTATGGGGTTTATTCGGGTCTTGGGGAGTTTTATGTCAAATTTGGGACAAAGTCAGGATCACAAGTTGAGGTTGAAATTTGACTTATTAGCTGTATCATTTTGTTGTTTTTTTTTGATACATATTCTCTTGAAGCGGTCTAGTAACTTGATTCTTGAAATTTATTTAATGTGAATATTATTTTGTGGTTGTTTATAATGAGAAACCTGTATTTTCATACTTATATTGAGTTTTCTATTTCTTTATTGAAACAAGCTTCTGTGTGTGGTAGATTCCAATAAACCATGATAGTGGATCTCTTAGGATGTATTTGTTCTGTTTCATTATCTTCTTTTTTTTTTTTTTGGTGGCATAATTAGATTTCTATGAGTTATCTGTGGAGGGGTTCATTTGAATGTAAATAGTTGTATGACATTCCTTTTAGCATTGAGTTTTGAGTTTAAGATCTGAGATCAAATGAAATGATGTGTTTCTTATTTTTCTTTGCTCTTAATGTGTTTTTAATGGCAGAATTTGGACTGTTTTCCATTTGAGTCAGTATTATGACACAAGCATCTTACTCCCAAAGCATGTTGGAAATCTTTTTCAGATCTATGATAATTTTTAACATTAGTTGTGAAGTTTAAGGTTTGAACTCTATAATATAATAAGCGGAACTAGAGAAGTGATCAGTAGTTGCTTATCATTTTACTTCGGAACTCTGTGTGTGTGTGCACGCGCGCGCGTGCGTGTAGTGAGATGATCCCCTAAGAACGGTTCTCACAGATTTCTCTGAGAACTTCCATGTGGGTCGTCGATCTGGTTTTATTTGATTTGATCTATCAGATCCGACGGCCCACATGAAAATTCTCACAGAAATCCGTGAGAACCGTTCTTGAGGGATCAGCTCCACACACACATGTTAGACTTATTAGTTTTAAAGTCTAATTTATTTTGGGCCTAATCAAGTCAATTGGATATTTGCACCCGCCTACTTAACCTATGTTGTTTGACCCAATAAAGAATTGATCAAACCTAAATGGTTTGGGTCTAGACACGTTTTCAATTACACTTAGCCATGAGTGTATTTAAATTAGAATGTGGGACTCATCACACGTGTGGAACTCGTGTTATAAATCAATGGCCTAGATCTATGATGAGTTGAACTAGGGTTTCTTGATGCTATATATACCATGAGTAGGGTTCCCTCTCCACCAACAAGAATAATCATCTCTCTCTTAGAGGCCTCTCATCTCCTCTAAGGATAAAGAAGAGAACTTGGTGGCTGGAGAGAAGAATCCTCTCCCTCAACTCCGGCGCCTTCGAGATCGTGCAATATTCGGCATCCTCGCGATGGAATCAGGTATGCCTAAAGCCCTCCTTCCCTTTGATCATGATAAAGAGGCTTACAGGATATGTGTAGATCTTGTATGGAATAAATTTAGATCTAACAATTGGTATCAGAGCCTCCTCTTTATCAGATCATAGGGATCTACAGAAATTATGATCTCGATTTATAAATATCATAAAAATATCTCCTTTGATTCAATAAATATTTTTGTGTCTCATATGTTGGATCAAAAGATTAAAAGGAGTGTTTTTATTGAATTTCGTATGTATATATTTTTATGAAATTTTGATTTGTGTGTTATTTAGATTTTTAAAAAAAAAAATTTTGCCTGCCTGTGTGCATGCAGGCGCTTGCAGGCGCCTGCATGCAACGAAGAAAAAAAAAAAAAAGGGTACACTGCTTGATCGGCTGCATGGAAGAAATTTGCATGCAGGATTTAAAAAAAAAAAAAAGATTTTAGATTGCATGCGCTGGTTTCCAGCGCATGCTGTAAAGTTATTAAACAAAAAAAAAAGGCATGGCCTGCATGCATGCAGACATGTGTCTGCATGCATGCACATGTAAGGCAAATCGGGATTGTGAAGAATAATTTAAATTTTTTTAAAAAAAAATGGTTATTTATTTAGGGTTTCCTTAATTGAGATTATGAGATTAATTAGGATTAAAAATTTAGAGATTGAATTTTACTCGAATAAGGAAACTTACTCCTAATTAATTTCATATTAATTTTCAATTGGGATTGTTGAGATTGATTGGGTATTATGATTGAGATATAATTCTAATCTATTAAGGATTTTTGGGATAGAATTCTACTCAAATAAAGAAACCTAATCTCAATCAATCTCACATTAAGCTAATTGGGTTTTATTCAGTTTATTTAAACCCGACCTATTAAGGAAACCCATAAGTTAACCATTGCGGGTCGGGTCTGATTCAGACCCGATAAGCACTGCAGACCCGTTTTGCCAATAGAAACTTCAATTAGCCGTTACGGGCTCATACGATCTCTGTTTTGGGCATGTAAACAGCCGTTTCGAAGCTCTTGACGAGCACTACAGTATTACAGGAACTATACATGACAAGACAGTAGTTAGTTGACATAAAGAAGGCATTGAAGTGTTTGTTTATCATGCTTATGTGTACCCTTACATGCTTCCGCTTTATCATCAATATTTTATTGCTTATATTGTCTTGCATGATGAATATTGGTGTTTATTACAGTTAATAACACACAGATAAAGATATATACATGTTCAAGCTAAAGAATTTATAAAAGAGCTTATTTAATTGCGTATGTAGTTCATGCGGACAATAGCCGGCCCAAAGGAAGACTATTGTTTGGCCGAATTATGTACGGCGTCGGATACTTGATGTGGGTAATGCAAGTGGGAGAACCTTGATGTGTGGTAATCGGCCCAAAGAAAGGTTGTCACACTATTGGCCCATATTGCATTACCCTCATCAACTAGTCCGATGGCGGAACAAGAATATAGATGCATAAATTTGTGTGGCCCATGCGTGTGGCAATCGGCCCAAAGGAAGGTTGTCATTATGGCCGGGTCATTACATATATTATATGGCCAATATAGATTACTTAAACTTTAGGACCAATCCTATAAAGTGACAGTCGGCCCAAAGGAAGGCTGTTCTCTTACATAGGACCTAGACTTTAGGATATCTATATTGGGCCAGTACAATGTTGGCATATAGAGACACAACTTGTTCTGAAAGTTTAACCGGCAGCTCTATCGGTTAAACTGGTTGCATTTTCTGAAATTCATTTTTTATGGCTATTATAGTAGAATTTTATTAAATGCAATGTTTATGTTAAATTGATGAGAAATTGTACACTTATGTAGTATAAATTGAATGGTACAAACTTTAAGAAGTGGTAAGACCACGTAAATGATCGTTCTTGAATTCATGCACCTAGATTACACCTTAAAGATTGATGGATCTCTACTATCACTAATAAAAGTTCAGTAAAGAAAAGATAAATTATGGTAAGTGGGAGAGATCTTACAAGAGGTGTCTAATGGTCATAAAGTACACTATTTCTATAACTATTAGAAGTGCTATGCTCGATAAAGTCAGTGCTCACTTAGCATCTAGGGTAAACTTCTAATAAGAAAAGGAAAGTGAAACTAAAGGGAGGAACATAAACACTACTACAGTGGCTGATCCTAAGTGGCAAAAGTGCAGAAAAAGTAGCCTAAGGTCATTGCATACTTCTTCTGTAAGAAAGTAAGCCACCTTAAGTAGGAATGCATAAAGTATCAGAAATGGCTATTTAGCGGGTATATCTCATATTTATGTTTGTTCTGAGATTAATTTAGCTTTAGTGCCACTTTATAAATTATGAATAGATAATTCACATAAGCAATTCAATGCAGAACTTCCAAACCCAAAAGAGGCCCAGCCCAGCTGAGCGATACGTATACATGGGTGATGGAAATAAAGTTGCAATTAAAGTTATTGGAGTTTGTAGGCTTAAATTAGATTCTGGTTTTTTGTTTAAATTTGGATGAGACTTTATATGTACCGTCCTTTTAGGCGGAATCATATTTCAATTTCATTTGTTAGACAGATCTAGTTTTACTGTCACTCTTGATAATGAAATGCTTAGTCTACTTCCAAACCTAAAGTTGTTGGTACTAGAATTCTGATTGATGGTTATATAAATGAAACTTCATGCTTTATATACTGAATCTTTATATGTGAATAGCATAGGCACTAAGCGAAAATTAATTAAAGAAACATTAGAAAGTTTGGTACTAGACGAAGTTCAAGTGTCTTAATTTGGTGTATACAGACATTTGTGGTCCATTCCCTACAGCTTCTTGGAATGGCCATGAATATTTCATCACTTTTACAGACAATTACTCTTGTTATAGGTACCTGTACTTGTTCCATGAGAAATCTCAATCATTGGACATGTTTAAAGCCGTTAGATCTGATCATGGTGGTGAGTACTATGACAGATATAACGAATCAGGTAAATGTCCAGAATCATTTATCAATTCTGAAAGAGTAGTATTATCACTTAGTACACCATATCAGGGACACCTCGTCAAAATGGTATTGCTGAGAGATAAAATCACACACTAAAGGATATGGTTGAGAGTATGATAGCTCACACTACTCTACCAAAGTCATTATATAGTGAAGCCTTAAAGATGGTTGTTACCTCCTTAATAGAGTACCTAGTAAACAGTAACTAAAACCCTATATGAGTTATAGACTGGGAAATCTCTCAGTATTAGGCACTTCATGTTTGGGGTTGTCCAGCGGAAGCTCGGCCATATATACCATATGAGAAGAAGTTGGACTCAATGACAGTTAGTTGTTTATTCGTAAGGTATTTTGAGAGGTATAAAGGCTTTAAGTTTATTGTCCCTCCACTAAGAACATAAAGACGGATTGCTATATTTTTTTTTGAGAATATTCAGAACAGTGGGAGTCAACTACATAAAGATTTCATATTTAAGAAAGAACATATTGTTATACCCATGATAATTGTTCCAAATGATAAAGTAGTTGTTCCACTTCAAGATGAAAATACAGTTGCATCCTTACAAGATACATATACAGTTCATCCTGAAGTAAATCATGCTGGTGAGGTAGAAACTGAAAATTCTCAACCACAAGTCCCTTAGGAGATCAACTAGGGAGAGGAGATCAGTCATTGCAAATGACTATATTGTTTATCTCCAATAGCATGAGTTTGACATAAGGCTAGAGGATGACCCGCATCCTTAAATGAAGCCAAACTCAACATTCACTCCAGTAAGTGGTCAAATGCCATGAAAGATGAGTTAAAATCCATAAAGGACAATGATGTTTGGGATTTAGTAGAGTTGCCTAAAGGAAAGAAACCGATTGGTTGTAAATGAGTATTCAAAACCAAGCGGGATTCGAAAGGTAATGTCAAAAGGTATAAGGCACATCTTGTCACAAAGGGATTCACTCAAAGAAGGGCATTGATTATAAGGAGACTTTCTCCCTAGTTTTCATGAAGCATTCTTTTAAGATTATTATGGCACTCGTGGTTCGCTTTGACCTGGGGTTATACCAAATGGATGTTAAGATTGCCTTTCTTAATGGTAGCATTAAGAAGGAAATCTATATGGTGCAACCATAAAGTTTTAAAGTGAAAGTTTCATAATATTTGGTTTGCAAATAAAGAAATTCATTTATGGTTTAAAGCAAGCATCCCGTCAATAGTATTTGAAATTTGATCAAGTAATATCCGGCTTTGATTTTAAGGAAAATATAGTTGATCAATGTATTCACCATAAATTTAAAGAGAGTAGACTTATATTTCTTGTGCTATATGTGGATGACATTCTACTAGCAAGTAACGATATGGTTCTTTTACTTAACACTAAGAGTCTTCTCTCAAAGAACTTTGAGATGAAAGATCTTGGAAAAGCTTCTTTGTGATAGGCATCCAGATTCAACGTGACAGGATACGTGGAATATTAGGTTTATTACAAAAGCCCTATATCGATAAGGTGCTAGATAGATGTGGCATGAAGAATTGCTCTAAGGGAGATAAGTTGAGTTTACTCTAATGTCTCAAGAACGATTTACAGAAAGAGCAAATGAAAGACATTTCATATGCATTGGCGGTTGGAAGTCTGATGTATGCTCAAGTTTGTACCATCAGACATAGCATATACCGTTGAGAAACTTGACAGAAACTTGATCAATCATGGGATTGATCTCTGGAAGACTGTCAAGAAGGTAATGCGATATCAATAGAAGACTACATGAAATCTGATCAGTTGCAGCTGATCGGATACACAAATTCAGATTATGCTGTATGTATCGACAATAGGAAGTCCACTTCGTGTTATATTTTCCTTATTGTAAGAAGATGGTGGATTTAGTCGAGAGGCTATTACAGCTACACTGTGATAATAAGAGTTATAGAGCTCTACTACAATGTGACAAGAGTTCAGCAAAGTCGAAGCATATCGACATCAAGTTTCTTGTCATCAATGATAAAGTTCGGAATCATATTTTGTCTGTTGATAGTGATGACACTATTCTTAACATTACAGATTCACTCATTAAAGGACTTTCACCTTAAGTATTCTTAGAGCATATTGCTCATATGGGGATGACTAGTCATTATGATATCTGATTTTGTGGGAGTGGATAATTTTATGTAACAGACATTATTTCTAAGTGCACTTTATGGATATTTGTTGATTCTGATAAATTTATAACTGCTTTTCTTAAAGTTTACTTTTGCGCATTTGAGTTTGTTGAATTAGCAGTTAGACTCGTTGGAGTCATAAAGTTAGACTCGTTGGAGTCATAAGGCTAGACTCGTTGGAGTCATAAAGTGGAAACCAGTTGGAATTGTACCTTATTTGATCAGAGGACATTTCCATGCCACACGTCCACATTTGATCTATGTCGTTAAGGGTTCTGAAACTTGTGATGTGGAAGGTCCTACCTCGATTATACAGAAGGTAACGATCGCCATGTTCGGTGGCAGGACTCTTAATGGACCAGATTGTTTTGAAACGTGGTTTGTCGGCGGTTAAAGTATTGACGTCATAAAGTTATGCATAATATCTATTCAGTATGACTTGCTTGGCCCAAGTGGGAGATTGTTAGACTTATTAGTTTTAAAGTCTAATTTATTTTGGGCCTAATCAAGTCAATTGGATATTTGCACCCGCCTACTTAACCTATGTTGTTTGACCCAATAAAGAATTGATCAAACCTAAATGGTTTGGGTCTAGACACGTTTTCAATTACACTTAGCCATGAGTGTATTTAATTAGAATGTGGGACTCATCACACGTGTGGAACTCGTGTTATAAATCAAGGGCCTAGATCTATGATGAGTTGAACTAGGGTTTCTTGATGCTATATATACCATGAGTAGGGTTCCCTCTCCACCAACAAGAATAATCATCTCTCTCTTAGAGGCCTCTCATCTCCTCTAAGGATAAAGAAGAGAACTTGGTGGCTGGAGAGAAGAATCCTCTCCCTCAACTCCGACGCCTTCGAGATCGTGCAATATTCGGCATCCTCGCGATGGAATCAGGTATGCCTAAAACCCTCCTTCTCTTTGATCATGATAAAGAGGCTTACAGTATATGTGTAGATCTTGTATGGAATAAATTTAGATCTAACAACACACACACACACACACATATTTACGCTTTTTGTTTGGAATACTTTGAATGTTAAGCATAGTAATTTTATCTTTACCCTTTCTCTTGATTACATATACTGAGGGATAATTCTGGAGTTATTGTTTGATAACTTTGCGTTATGGATAATGGTGGTGGATCAGAATTATATAGTTTTGTTAATGGAAAATCATTTTGACTTGTGGACGTCCCAAATTTCCAACTAAAAACATGTTTGTGTTTTTTTTGCCTTTTCTGTAACTTTCAAGTTTGAAAGCATGGTTTGCTGAGTCAATACTTCTTTGGTAACTACAATATATTAAAATTTGGTTTCTAAAGGTGTTTCAGTCATTCCATTATGGGTCGACTTTACTTTGGATGTTACATCACAAATCAAACTAAGTAGTTTTTTTTTTCCATGAGTACAATGTCCGGTATGTTGGACAATCTAGCAATCTATCTTTTTTTATGCTATTGGCATTGTCTATGAGAGGATGTTAGTTCACCGGTTATCTTATAAGAAAAAGTGGCTGTATCCTAGTTGGTTTAAATTCCTTATTGAGAGATCTGAATGCGTAAAGATCACATTCCATTTTCACCTGCCAACACATCAGAATTTGTTTTTTCTTTTTTATTTCAACTGTCTGTATTTTAATAAATCACTGGTTTGGGTGACTAATTAATTAATTTGTTTAACTTATTATCAGGTAGCTACATGGTTGTGGTTTCCATGTATGTCTGTCTTCAATTCTGGTATCTGACATTTCATGTTTTGTCTTGGATATTGCAGGCATATATAACAAATATATAAAATGAAGGGTAAAGATGCCAAGCCAGGGGCATACCCTAATAGAGGTTCCATGGCAGTTCCCATGGCTTTAATGTTTGTTGTACTGTGTGGATTTTCATTCTATCTTGGAGGAATCTATTGCTCTGAGAAGAACAGATTCACCACCACAAAAGTTGCAGTTTCACCAGCTCAATCCCGAAAAGATACTGCAATATCTCCTCTTCAAATCAAACCTCTTGCATTCCCAGAGTGTGGCATTGATTATCAAGATTACACGCCATGCACGGACCCAAAGGTAGTAAATATTGTCTTGCTTCCTTCTCATTTTAGGTTGTTTTTGTTAGTGCATGATCACAGTATTTTGTAGTTTTTGTCAATATCTGAAAATCAAATTCAATGTTTTCATTAATTGCCTGTTTGGTGGGAATCGAAATTCCCAAGTTCCTAGAATCATTGAATTTGAAATTTTTAAAAAAAATGAAATTCAAATTTCATGTTTATTCTCTTTCATCCATAATTCTATTCCTTTTTTAACTCAACAAAAAATTACAGCCAAACCCAAATTAAATAAATCCTAGTGTTAAAACTTTGCAATTTCAAAATAAAGAATAACAATTTTCAAATGTCAACATCAAGTGCAGCTGTAAATACTAGATGCTGTAAGCTCAAACATCGGATCAAACCTGGACAAAATCTTAAGGATTTCATGGTACAAAGACCTTATATAAGTACTAGGTCTAACTTTTCAATTGTGGATTGATTAGTAGATGAACTGCAACATATTATAGGGTTGGTTATAATGTTATATTTCATCAGCAAAGTGGTTGCATGAGCTTAACTGTTAAATCTTTTCTGTGTGGCTTTTCAATTCTAACATGCCCCTCTTGAGGCCTTAGTTTGCTTGATTGGAATTTGATATAAGATTAGACGGCCTGAAGTCCGTTAACAGCAGGTTAATAAATAATTTTCCTAAAGTATTGATATGCTCCATAGCTGATACCTAAAGTATTCCTGTGCTCAATAGCTGACCCCATTTTGTTGGGAAGGGCTGGTATGTTGATGAATGGATTTCTTTTTTGCCTTAAATATAAATGCACTACCAATAGCAAATCAGTTAACTTCCTCCTGCCTAGAAAGTTTTCTAGTCCGGGGGACATAAGCGTTGCTTGTACCATTTTAGTAGATAAATATAATTTTCGTTTGGTCAAAACCTCAAATGCACTGATAGGTGTAGTAAAATTGCATTGCATATTAGTAGTCCAGTTTCTAGTCCATATTGTACCCATGAACAAATAGAACATTTATGTCGCTAAAACAATATTCTGGTCAGTGATATAGGTTCTCAATTTTTCTTCAAAAATTGTCCAGCTCTGGTGAATATTAATATATAGTCTTTTTTTGTAATGTGGCAGAGATGGAGTAAGTACGGAAATTACAGACTTAGTTTTATGGAACGCCATTGCCCACCAATGTCTGAAAGGAAAGAATGCTTGGTGCCCCCTCCAGATGGATACAAGCCACCAATTAAATGGCCGAAGAGCAGACATGAGTGTTGGTACAGGTACTTAATTTTTCCTTTTATTCTTTACCCATCATATTAGTTATGCATCATTCATTTTTCAACTTGCTGATTATTTCCTCAGTGTTGTTTGAATATGCCTTTGTTGATTTGATGAAAACTGAAAACATTATTGGATTCACATATTCAGGAATGTGCCCTATGACTGGATAAACAATCAGAAATCCAATCAGAACTGGCTGAGAAAGGAAGGCGAAAAGTTCTTATTTCCTGGTGGAGGAACCATGTTTCCCCATGGAGTGAGCAAATATGTTGACCTGATGCAAGCTCTTATTCCAGAAATGAAGGATGGAACCGTCCGAACTGCCATTGATACCGGTTGTGGGGTTGGTACTCCCATCTGATATTCTTAGTGAACTCCAGTCTTTTGTGTGTTCATGTTTATACATATTGTCTTCCTGAAAGTATTTAAATGATAGGTTTTATTTTTGATGTTATTTTCCTTGTTTGCTTGTCAGTTTGTAGTTGTTGAGCCTCTTTCCTCCCTCTCTTTTCCCCCTCTTTTTTGTTTGTTTGTTTTTTTTGGGTGGTAGAAGGCCATTCCAGTGTTGTTTTTACTTCTTATCATTATTATCACTGCTGTGTTTTAAGACTAATGTTTATTTTGGGGAAATATAGATTAGAATAAATTTCACATAATTTTTTTTAACAAAGAACCCACTGTTTTAACCCATGTAATGCATTAGAGGCGCTAATTTATGAAGTCAGTAGAGCCCCAAAAGTTCTAATTACTATTTAGTAAGCAAATTGATTATAGTGATATCTGAATTTCAATATATCTTAATTAGGAGATTTATGGGGTAGTTTTGTAGCACCCATGACCACATTGTTTTTTGAGGTTAACCCATGACCACATTGTATACTTGTTATTATATATATTCCTTAGAATTGCACTGATGTCATGTTTTTACAGGTTGCAAGTTGGGGTGGTGATTTGTTGGACCGTGGAATTCTTACTGTTTCTCTAGCACCTAGAGATAATCACGAGGCTCAAGTACAGTTCGCCCTAGAGCGTGGCATTCCTGCAATTTTGGGGATCATATCCATGCACAGGCTTCCTTTCCCGGCCAATTCTTTTGATATTGCTCATTGCTCCAGATGTCTTATCCCATGGACAGAATTTGGTAATTTTCCTTTCTGGTTTTACAGCTAAGAAAAGTATTAGCAATGATAAACTTGCAAAGAGGAGGTTATTTGAGAAGAATGAAAAGGATAAAAAGAAAATAGAAATGCGCTAACCTCGATGCTTTTTCCATAGTGACAATTTTGTAACTCTGCTCAATGCTAACAGAAGATACACAATAAATTAATTGAATCGGAATTACTATATAGAGATAGATTATATGAAGTTGGTATTATGTACATGATTCCCTACCTAAGTCTGATGTGGGAAAACGTTACAGTATTAAAGTTTTCTATTGGTCAAAATGAGGGGGGGGGGGGGGGGGGGGGGGGGGGGATGGTCAGAACTCATGTACATATTTTGGACAAAATAGATTCACGTACATATTTATTTGTTTACATGTTCCCTTATTTATTTACCTATTCTAGGGAATATCAATCTATTTACTTCTTTTTATCCAAATGAGTATGTTCTGAGGATTGGAATGCCCAGTTCTGACATGTGGATTACTGACATTGGTATATTCTATAAATGTGGACTATCATGTTTCAGGCGGGATATACCTTCAGGAAATTCACCGTATACTTCGACCTGGTGGTTTCTGGGTGCTCTCTGGACCTCCTGTAAATTATGAGGTCAGATGGCGAGGGTGGAACACAACAGTGGAAGAACAAAAGTCAGATTTTGACAAATTAAAGAAGTTGCTAACCAGCATGTGCTTCAAACTGTACAATAAGAAGGACGACATTGCTGTTTGGCAAAAGACTTCGGACAACAGCTGCTACAATCAGCTTAGTCCATCTTCTTATCCCCCTAAGTGTGATGACAGCACAGATCCGGATTCCGCGTGGTACATTCCTCTCCGCCCTTGCCTAACTATCCCAAGCCAAAACTTAAAGAAGCTGGGCCTGAAATCTACTCCAAAATGGCCTGAGCGTCTGAATGTTGCACCTGAGCGTGTTTCCATGGTTCCTGGTGGGAATCCTAATGGGTTCAAGCATGACAATGGTAAGTGGAAAGTGAGGGTGAAACACTATAAGTCAGTGCTCCCCGCTCTGGGAACCGATAAGATTCGCAATGTGATGGACATGAATACATTATATGGAGGATTTGCAGCAGCCCTCATAAACTCTCCGGTGTGGGTAATGAATGTCGTCTCATCCTATGGGCCAAATTCCCTTGGCGTAGTCTATGATAGAGGTCTAATTGGTACCTACCATGATTGGTGAGTAAATATAGACATGCTTACTTGATTCATACCTGCCCATGCATGAGGATTCAAATACAAGCATTTAGAAACTTTTGTGAACATAATTGTTTTTGTCACATGACAGGCTGATTTATGTGCAGTACCCTTATTGAAATTAAGGGTAGCTGTTGAATATACTTACAGAAACATTGTGAAACATGCTTTAGATTATGTTTTTGAAATCATGGATCATGCATGCTCTGTTGAATTCAATTCATATCAACTCGTGCAAATTAATGTGGATTCTTTATTTGAGTAGAAGCTTAAAGTAGTTTATGCAAATTCTTTATCATCCGGTTTACATTAAGCCATTAATGAGTAAAAACAGAACCATCAAAAACATGTCCGTCCATCTTTCAACTTTAGAATATGTATTCTAATAACTGATAAATTTCCTGAATTGTTTTCTTTGCTTGTTCTTTTAGGCTGCTCTGTTAAAGGAAGCTATAAAAGAGAATTTGGTTTGACTTCAGTTTTTAGGTTAGGGAGTTTGAATGATAACCTTGAACAATTATAGCATGTTTACAAGTTCTATTACAGTGAATATAACTTCGGCATGTATTCTCAGGAAAAGCTATTCTGGGAAAATTGTCTACAAATCTCATATAATTTTCTTTGTAGTCCTCTGAATCAGATGTGTATGTGCACTTACATATCATCCCTTCCCTGTATGTGGGAATAAGTCCTTGAAATAACTATCCACAAACTAAATAATAATTTCTTAAAATAAATATTTAATTTCCTCTCAAGTTAAATCACAAGATGTACAAACCATGTTTCATGTATTTGCCATTGTATTCTTTGCTGGTAAACCGATAAATTTTCATTTTGGTGAGACATACCCATGAAGGCGTAGCTATAACTTTTATATGTGCAATACATCTCAGTCACGTGTCTGTAGATCTTTCAGGCTTCTAGCATGATGCTTGAAACTTTGCGCTCGTCATAATTTCGCATCATTATAGAATTGAAAGTTTGCCTACGTGTCCAAGCATGTGTTCACATGCGTGGATACGTGCATGAATTTAGTTTAGAATTTAATCGTGTCTTTTTGTTGGCTTTTGTAGGTGTGAACCATTTTCAACATACCCTCGTACGTATGACCTCTTGCATATTGATGGCCTTTTTACTGCTGAAAGTCACAGGTAAATTTGGATCATATTTCATAATAGACCTGATATTCAATGGTTTTAGCATTCAAATTGTCAATAACCCAAAAGAAATGGAAGCAACTTCACCAAATTCTAGTGGCTTGACTTTAATGTGAAGCCAGTAGAGCTTCGGTGTTTAAATAACATAGTGGAAAATCTGGGATCGGGAATTTTTGGTAAAATGTGCTGCTCCAGAGATCTATTGTTCAATCTTACTACTTTCTCCACATATGTGTCGGGGTTTAATGTAGCAATGTTGCAAAGGTGGTGAAGGACCATGCTAGTAATCGATCCATTTCCCACGTCTCTGTGTGTGGTGTTTAGAAATGAGTCAGACAAGTTTTATAGGCAATGCATTTCTGGACCTATGGGCATGATGAATTTCATTGATTTTGATTTATGGTCCCAGAAATGCTATCAGGTACCCTCATTATTTTGTTGAAGTAATTATTTCATTTCATTTTGTGTTATTTATTTATTATTTATGGAGGGGATTCTATAGCTGATATGGAAAAGAGAAACATAAAGTTAAAGACAACTTACAAGCAGATGAAAATATAACAACTAGATAGAACTTTTAGTCTAGCATTTATGGAATCCACTGTAGGCTAAATCCATATACAAGGAAGCAAGTAATCCAGTTACAATATATAAAATCACCTATTTTAAGCATTAAATCACCAAGAGGAAATCAGAGACAAGCCTAGTGCTTCAGTAACAAGCAACCAATAGGTCTATACATTAACAAAGAGGTACAATGGAGCATATAAATATTTCTGCAAAGCCAAATGCTTATGAGAACATCCTTCTAAAAAAATAATTCATCAGAGCCTCGGGCTTTTGATAGAAACATTTAATTTTATCTTTTATTGAATCCTTTAAAATTTCAGTGGTAGCATTATCTTTTCCTGTTTTCTCTTATTCTTTTGTTTGCATGCTCTTTTTCTCACCTTCAAAAGAGCCCTCCTTTAATATCCTAGAGGATCCTGCTCCTTGATGCTGCTGTTAGATCAATCACTCAGTGGAAATTGACTTCATTTCTTGTTGTTACATGAAATGTAACATGAAATTTTGAATCACATACTTCCAAAGCTTAGTTGGCAAAGCTGGCTTTTGCTGTGTATATCTCCATATGCACGCGTGCACACACAAATGAGAAAGGACGAAAAATGACAAAAGAGAAGAAGAAACACCCACACCCACACCCCCTGAGTTTGCCTTTCTGATTTCTGAAAACATCCTTAGCACTCATCCTTTATATGTGTCAGCAATATCCATATCGAATAATTCTGTGCAAGAGTATGCATAATAACATGCTTGTGATCCAAATCCATCATCACAATTGTGCTTTTTTTAATTTTTGATGTTTTGTTCTTCTATTTCAAAGCTGAAAGCCCATGTCTTCATCATAAAGTATTTTTACTCTCTGAAGTTCCCAGCTCATATATATTGTTTTATTTGAAGCTTGAACATTTTGTGTTTACATTTCCATAATTCTCACCCCCTTGTGACCATTATGGCAGATGCGAAATGAAGTATGTGCTTCTTGAGATGGATCGGATCCTCCGTCCAACTGGTTACATGATGATTCGTGAATCAAACTACTTCATAGATGCAATAGCAACCATTGCCAAAGGCATGAGGTGGGTCTGCCAGAAGCATGACACCGAGTACAACAACGTTGAGAAGGAGAAGCTGCTGTTGTGCCAGAAGAAGCTCTGGTACCATAAAGCTTAGCCAACAATGATAGAATAGGTCGTCGACGATAATGATTATATTTCCGCGAGTAGGAGTAAAATTAAAGGAAGATCCTCCAGTGGGCAAATGTCACCTCACTGCAGCCTCCTCATCACTTAACCACAAAATCGTTCCGGTCAGAGAGAGGGGGAGAGAGTCTGCCTGCTTTTGCCCTCTGGAAGCAGAGAGCAGGCCACAAGTATAGTGCCTGAAATTATACTATCTTTTAGATTCTGTTATTTAGATTATTCTTTGTCAATAGGGAGGAATTTGTGATGGGATATAGGGTGTTGTGTCATAGTTCAATTATATTTTTTCTCTTACATGTCAGATAAAGGTTTTTGCTGGATTTTGGGGAGTGAAATTTCATTAGCGCAGAGCAAGCAAGTGTAGTATGTTGAACATAAAATCAAATATTTGAGATTGTTGGAACTCCAATCTCCTTTACTAAAGTCATTGTTGAATTGAATAGTTACAATTTATATATACCCTTTCACACTTACTGTATTCATCTCTATGCATGAATGATAGACATGGTCTGTTTGGTTGTCGTAACTGGCCGTAATTCGTAGTTGTAATTGGTAAAGTCTTTATAATTGTAAATAAGTTACATATATGTAAATTTTACGGTGTTTGGTTGGTAATATAAAATTGTAAAGTGGGAAAGTGTATTGTACTTTACGGTGTTTGGTTGTCGTAATGTATAAGTCGTAAGTGAAAAAGTTGACTACAAAATTAACTATTTGGTGATTTTAAAAGTTTTAATACTGCAAATAAATATTAAAAAAGTTAAATATTAAAAAATTTTAATATTAATATAAAAATATTACAAATTTGTATGATCACAAAATTAACTGTAACTGGGCTGTATGTGAGTGGTAACTGGATTGCAAGTGAGTGTTAGTTGAGTTACGTAAGTCTTTACGAATTACGGTCCAAACAAACGCCATAGCTGTAACTGAGTAGTAAGTCATTTATGAATTACGGAATTTTACGCGAAACAAACGGCCCCATAACTTGGATTAAAAGAGAGAATGAGACAGTAAAGATGCATCTGCATCCAGAAGAAGCAGGTAGGGGTGTCAAGTGGGGTGAGCCGGGGATGGGCCCGGCCCGGGCACTGTGGGCCAACCGAGCCCGCCTCGCCTACCAAGGTCCGGCCCACGACCCAGGTGACCCGAACCGGGTCACACTCGGCCGGGCCGGTCTTATTAAAAAAAATTAAAAAAAAAACTCTTTAAAATTTCTTAAAAAATCCTAAAAAGTCGGAAAAAAATCTAAAAAATTGATTCAAGTTGTGAAAAAATTGTCAAAAAAAATTACAAGTTGTGAAATAAAAATGTAATTCTTTTATTAATGATCCAATAAAATGGATAATGGATACAAATACAATTGAAGTATAAATTAAATTTTTTTTAAAATTTCATTAATAAATAAAAAATACAAGTCTTCATACATTTTATCATGCATAAATAAAAAAATACAAGTCTACATTTATCTTTCGGGAAGTCTTTTGGAAAATATTCGATGAGATCCTCAATATTTTATTTTGACTTCTCTTTCCGCATCCAGCCAATCCTTCCCGCATATGGTTATCTCGATTGTATCCGAAGCCAGACGGTTGTCAATATTCGATCATTTGTACTAAAAACAATAACTGATGCTACTGTAGGTGCGGAAAAAGTTAGTAAATCACGTGTCATGATGAAAAGCACATGAATAGTTGATGCCTGTGATTTTCCATCATGCCAGAATATTAAAATTATCAAATCCTTGTATGACCCGGGAAAGGAGAGAGACGAGAATTTGCGGTAAAAGTTTTCCTTGAATCAAATGAAAAGGATTACAACAAAAACTGTTCCTTCCGGTTACAAGGGAGGGAGAATATTGAATCTTGAATTCCCCCTTTGTTTAATGCTGGGTTCTTCGTGTGGCGGTGGAGAGTGAATCTTGTTCTCCGTTGACCAGATGACCGTCCTTCTGGGATCTCCTCTTTGGCCGGTAGAAAGAGTAACTCAGCTCTGTCTACCAAAACTCTCGAAGAGAAGGTAGGCGAAAGCTAGCTCGTACGCAGCGAACTTGCTGAAGAGTTGACCTGCTTCTTTTCTCTCTGTGTCGCCCTCTTGTTGCCGATTGCCAGAAGTTTGACCTTGATGCTGATTGCCCCCCTCCCTCAAAAAGTTCTCCTTCTCTTCATAGTGACGGGGCTATTTATAGAGGTTTAGGAGGTGATCGTGCCCCCTAAAAGTGTTCCACGATGAGGGCCAACTTTCGCTACATGGGCGGTGAGCGGCGCCATAATCGGGGTGATTGTAACCGAGACGCGGGTCTGGACCCTAGCGCCTTGAGGTTGAGACGCGGGTTTGGACCCTACGCGTCTTGGTTCTGAGACGCGGGTTCGGACTCTCGCGTCTTGAGGCTGAGATGCGGGTGTCGGGCCCGCGTGCCTTAATGCTGAGACGCGGGTTTGGACTTTCGCGTCTTGATTGTCACATTTAGCCTTGCGTCTGGGTCTTGGATCTCTGCGTTTTGGTGGCTTGTCTTGGTGATTTTATTTTATTATATTTTTTTTTAGACAGCCTACAGAACCCCCTCCAAAGTTTTCGATATTCCGCGGTTAACTGGGACGGATTTCGAAATACTTTGGATTCTAGCTGCATTTGCCTTCATGACTAGACTATTAATGCTCCAGGTTGATCTATTCTGGAGTTGGTCTTCGTGAGTGTACTGTTGAACTCTTTGAAGCCACCAGAGTTGATCATGTTGAGTGTCTAGATACACAGTCTAAATCTCCCCGTTTGCTTTTAAGTCTGTCACGGGTGCGCTTTAAGCCAGGAGTGGTTGGTCGTCTGCTTGCGTCAGTGTACTGTTGAACTGATTTTGTAGAAGCAGGAGGCCGAACGCAGGTTCCTTTTTGAAAAGTGGAGACGAGACTGCTTAAAGACGCGACTGCTTAGTGAAACGCGACCTTTTGGCAATGGAAACGCGACTGATCTTCATAAGGCAGACGCGATGTTCAGCTGAAGACGCGAATTTTGGAAAGACGCATCTTTTGAATATAGACGCGATTGTCTGGGCGCATTTATGGCGATGCTGATAGGGCATATCCATCGAAGAGACATGGCCGTCGGGTGCGAGTCCGTGCCACGTCATGATTGCTCTGCCAGTTGGCCTGGGGAACCGACGGGATTTCGCCTTTTGGCGCGCGGATTTCCTGGCGCATTAAATGATCCGTGCCACGTGTCGAGCGACGATTCACTGCCGAGTCGTGGCGCATGGTCTTCTCTGTGCGTTAAGTGATTTTTCCGCGTGTCGAACAGAGATTCGCCGCAGAATCGTGGCGCATGACGCTGCGTATCTTCGCGAATCCTTGTGCCTATAAAAGGCCACAGTTGGGAAGATTCCTCTTCTTCTCCGAACGCACTCGCTGATAGAATTAAGAAAGAGAATTTCCCTTTTCCGTTCATCTGTTTAAACTTGGATCGAATTAGCAATGGCACCCAAGACCAAGCCGACCTGTAACGCCCCGGTCCGGAGGGTACGGGGACGTCACTGCGACGTACATACGCAGGTCCGAAATACCCTTACGTATATACGCTAAGCATCAGTACAGACAAGAACCAGAGTACGACAAAGCGTAGCGTCCTTTCATATGCCAACATAAGAAGTACAAGGTACAAGGTTATCACAGAATGTGACATATATTTACATATCGCATGCATCATATATCACAGCCAAACTCAAAAATACGATTTACAAGATAATTACAAAGATGCTCACGAGCTGAAGAAAGGTCCCGCGAGCCAAAAGGAAAGTCTGGGATGACAGCAACGAAACTAATCAGCCTGCTCAAAAAGGAGAGCTTGGTCTTCCACAGAAGGCTCCACCTCGATCCAAGGTTCGGAACCTGAACATACAAATTCAAGGGAGTCAGGACCTCCCAACAAGTAGAGCAGGTAACAGCCGAGTGGCAAAAGAAACATGAGCATGAGAGTTGGTACGATAACATGTGAAATCAGCCAGCAAGTAAAAGGAGCACAACATAATATAAACGGATGGGCAATGTATACACTTAAACTACGGCTTCACGAGACTAGTACCTCGTGGGAATAATCCAAACAAGGAAACCCTCATCTATATACCTTTATCTCATGTCACCGTAATCCAGGTGCATACCACACCCACAATTAGCGTCTTTTATCATTATCATTATTATAGCTCACCTTACCCTGATATCTAGCTATGTGGACTAGCGTCCCAGCACACATAGATCCATATCCCAGTAAAGCAAGGTTGTTATTGGAAACCAGCGGGGGTATCAACGAACTATGTTTACAGTGGGTCCCGTACATACCCGGGACCACGGCCCAGGATGTTCCGTTGCTTGGTGGACGGAACCTGCCGCAAGGCAAACAGGAGGGACTTATTGTATGCCCTTATCATGATGGTACCAGGAATGAGGGAGCCAGCACTCCCCTCGGTCGCCTGGAGGCCCACAGGTCAGACCGGAAACTTAGTTGCACAACATACCTAATACCACTGTAAACACGAACACATATTGATAGCCGCATGTTTTCCCCCGACCCAATGTAAGTTGTCTCATTTTATGAATATTAGATAATTATCAAATTTCGGGAATGAGCAGGAACATGTCAGGAATACAGGTATATCAGGAGTACTGGTTCGTACTATCATGTAATCAAGTTGGTAAATCATGAAGTCCGGTTATCATTCCGTTACAGTGATAATTACAGGAGTCAGGTGTATCATGCCTTGTGTTAATAGATAGCATGATAAAAGGTGATATTCATTAAGTAACATGTCATGAAATAACAATATATAATGCATATAAGATTTATTCCCAAGAAAATGATAAATCAGAGTAATTAGCCAAGATTAGTCGACTAGGGAAGGTAATTAGTCGACTGATAAAGGGTTAGTCGACTATAGAGGAAAAGCAAGTCGACTAGTAGGGTTGCGTTTCGGAAATCCGCGTTTTCAGAAAAGGGTTAGTCGACTAGGGTAATTGGGGTAGTCGACCAATAAGCTGCGTTTCAGAAAAGTCCGCGTTTCACAAACTCGCCTCTCGTAAGTCCGCGTCTCACGAGTCCGCGTCTCACAAGTCCGCGTCTTGTCTCAAGTCCGCGTCTCACAAGTCCGCGTCATCACAAGTCCGCGTCTTCAGGAGAGAGAGTTAGTCGACTGTGGAAAAGGGGGTAGTCGACCAATAAACTGCGTTTTCAGAATTGAAGCTGCGTTTGCAAGGGAGTTAGTCGACTAATGGGCTGGCTAAGTCGACTAATATGGGTGCAGAACAGAAAGCAAGTCCTGATGTTGAGGGCTGAGTTTGTTGATATGTTACAAGTTATAGAATTAATATCCAAGTCTTGGCGAGTAGAATTACTCGCCTAGAACGCGTCCAATGTCCAGCAAGAGTGCCAAGTGAAGAAGATGATCCCTTGCCAAGTCAATCACCAAAACGATCACCGGAATAATCGTGAACGATTACCGGGAAATCTACGGTGATGAAGCTCGGTCCCAAACCAAAAGGAGGGCACCGGCCTCGAGTCCTGTCAACCGAGAAGAACACGGCCCCAAACCCAAAGGAGAGGCCGGTCTTCACAAAGTGATGGAGAGAGGTTGAAGAAGATGGTGGTGGTGACGATGCTTGATGAAGGAATGGTGGAGATGATGGAGGCCAAAGGAGTTTCTCTCCTTGCTCTGTTGGAGGCTGCAGGAATCAAGAAGAGAAAGAAGAAGTGCAAAGGAGAGGAAGAAACAAAAGGGGTGTGGTTATATATATATAGGAGGGAAAAATAATAAAATAATCCCATACCTAATGAATGAAACATGCTTTCATTCAAGGTTGCGTTTCCCATACAACAATGCTGCGTCCAAGACTTGTTGTTGGCGTTGGCTGCTAGAAAAGGAGGAGAAGAGCAATTATTGAAGAGAGAGAAAATGTGTACACACATATATATATAAAGGTGGGAATAGTGACATAATGATAATATAATGTTGCCATCCATTTGAAACTTGCGTTTCAAAGTGGCGCCCTTCACATGAGGGTGGCGTTTCAAGGCAACTAGCTAGCGTCCATGAGAAAATAAAAGGAAGCTGCGTTTCAAAAGGAAAAGGACAAGGCATGGGTGATTTGGACTTGAGTTGAATTAGCCCATACGCATTTAATGCAGCATGGAGAGGGTGGCTGCATTAAATGATGAACCTGGCTGGCTAAGATCGTGTTTGAGGAAGAGAGAGAGAAAAAAAATGGAGAGAGAGAGAAGTGGAAAACTTGGATAAGTTCTCGGTATCTGGGAAAATACCGAAAACTCCAGGAATGACTAAAATTGAAGTATCTTGGAATGCTATCCAAAAATTCACAAAAATCATAAATATTATAAAATGATTTATGGTGAAATCGGTTTTCAGAAATTTTATCTCAGTTTCAAAATAAAAATCCTGGAATATACTGGGATCGGTGTCTACACCGGGTAGGCTGAATTTTTGATAAAATCAGAAAATTCCCAGAAAATACCCGAAGGATGAAAACATAATTCTAAGACGGAATGTGAAAGCGGAATCCAGAAATTTGATTCCAATTGCAAATTAAAATTCCTGGAATCAACCAATGATACTGGCCGACACCGGTTTTGAAGATTTATAATTAAATTCCGAAAAATTCCAGAAAATCATGAAAAATCTAGAATATTGGAAAATACTATTTGAAACTAAAATTAGTCAAACCTGAATACCAAACAGATCAAATCATGCAGTACTGCTATATGAGTAAGGATAGTAGAAAATAAATATAATAATAATAGAAGAAAATATGCTCAAAAATCAGGATACGTAACTGTGCACGTATACTGGGAATGGGGTGTTACAATCTATCCACCTTACAAAAATTTCGTCCTCGAAATTTCAGGAAGGGGAAGATGACGGTAGAGAAGAATAGGAAGAAAGGTTTTACCAACTAAGTTGTAAATAGATGAGGGTAACGCTCACGAATAACATCCTCTCGCTCCCATGTGGCCTCTCCTGGCACATGCTGTTCCAAGAAACCAATACTAATGGTATTGCCTTATTCTTCAGAGTCTTGATACTTTGTCCAGGATGGTCATCGGCTGTTCTTGGTAGGATAGATCTGGTTGTAGTTCCAATTCGGAGTGATCTAGAATGTGACTCTCATCCTTGACATACCTCCTCAACTGTGACACATGGAATACATTGTGTACTCCTTCCAAAGATGGCGGTAATGCCAATCGGTAAGCCACATCTCCCACACGATCCAAAATTTCGAATGGGCCGATGTATCTCGGACTGAGTTTCCCACGTGTACCGAACCGGATTACCCCTTTGGTGGGTGATATCTTCAAGAACACATGATCACCTGTTCTAAATTCCAACGTCCTTCTACTTGTGTCTGCCCAACTCTTTTGTCGGCTCTGTGCTGCTCGGAGATGATCTCTGATGATTCGGACTTTATCTGTTGTCTGAACTAGTATATCTGGTCCCATAAGTCTCCTTTCGCCGACTTCGTCCCAACATATCGGCGACCTGCATTTTCTGCCATACAACGCCTCAAATGGGGCCATTTTGATACTAGCCTGATAGCTGTTATTATAAGAGAATTCTACCAAATGAATATAGTCTTCCCATGACCCTCTAAATTCCATCGTGCAGGCTCGTAACATGTCTTCAAGGATTTGAATAGTCCGTTCAGATTGTCCGTCTGTCTGGGGGTGGTATGAAGTACTGAATTTCAGACGAGTTCCTAAATTTTCTTGGAGACTTTCCCAGAAATGTGATCGGAATCTTGTATCTCTATCCGATACAATACTAACCGGAACTCCATGCAGACGAACTATCTCCTTCATATATTTTTCTGCAAGAACTTCTGTTGACTGACCTACTCTGAAAGGTAGAAAGTGAGCTGCTTTGTGAGGCGGTCAACGATCACCCATACTGCATTGTTACCCTTAGGACTGCGAGGTAGAGCCGTAACAAAGTCCATGGTGATGTGTTCCCACTTCCATTCGGGTATCGGCAACGGCTGTAGAGGTCCAGCTGTTCTTTGGTGTTCTGCCTTTATTTGCTGGCAAACTAAGCACTTGGCCACATACTGGGCTATCTCCCTCTTCATGGCATTCCACCAAAATTGCTGTTTCAAGTCTTGATACATCTTATTTCCTCCTGGGTGTACGGAATAAGCCGAACTATGTGCTTCTGCCAAAATTTTCCGTCGGACTTCTCCTTGGGGAACACAAATTCTGTTACCAAAATATAGTGCATTATCGAATGAATGTGGATATCCGTCCTCAATCCAGCCTCTATTTGAGCTCTGAACTTCTGTAATCTGGGGTCCTCTTTTTGAGCTTCTTTAATCTCATTCATCAAGGTTGACTGGATCTGAAAGGTCATCAACTGTCCTGTCCTATCGACTCCTTGTACTATCATCAGGTCCAGTTTCATGATGTCCCGAATCAACTCCTTCTGTTGCGTGAGTTGTACTAGCATTTTATTTTCTGGCTTCCTGCTCAATGCATCTGGTACTGTATTAACCTTGCCCGGATGATACTGTAAGTCGATATCATAGTCCGCCATTAACTCAAGCCACGACGCTGTCTCATGTTCAATTCTTTCTGCGTGAAAATATACTTAAGACTTTTGTGATCAGTGTAGATTAGCACCTTATCTCCCAGAAGATAATGTCTCCAGATTTTCAGTGCGAATATTACTGCTGCCAGCTCTAGGTCATGAGTCGGGTAATTTCTCTCATGTGGCTTCAGTTGCCTGGATGCATAAGCTATGACATGACCATGCTGCATTAATACACACCCTAGGCCTTTCCGGATGCATCACTGTATATAACCATCCCTCCTCTTCCTGAGGGAGTCTTCAAAACTGGAGCTGTAATTAGCCTTTCCTTCAATTGCTTAAATGCTGCAGCACATTCCTCTGACCATAGGTACCTTTCTCCCTTCTGGTGAGCTTCGTTAATGGGGCTGCAATCTTAGAAAAATCCTGGACAAAGCGCCTATAATATCCGGCTAGTCCAATAAAACTCTTAATTTCTGTTACTGTCCTCGGAATTGGCCAGTCCTTTACTGCCTGAATTTTACTAGGGTCTACTGAAATTCCTTCTTCCGAAACTATGTGTCCAAGGAAGGCCACACTATTTAACCAGAAATCACATTTGCTTTGCTTAGCATGAAGTTGTTCCTGTTTGAGAGTCTGTAACACTATTCTCAAGTGTTCTGCATGCTCTCTGTCGTTCTTCGAATAGATCAAGATGTCGTCTATGAAAACAACTACAAACTGATCCAAGTACGATGAGAACACTCTGTTCATCAAATCCATGAAAACTGCAGGGGCATTGGTGACTCCGAAAGGCATAACTAGAAATTCATAATGGCCATAACGAGTCCTGAATGCTGTCTTTGGAATATCTTCTTTCTTTACCCTTAGCTGGTGATATCCTGATTGCAAATCCAACTTTGAAAATACTCGGGCCCCATGAAGCTGATCAAACAGATCATCAATTCTTGGTAAGGGATACTTGTTCTTGATTGTAACCTTATTTAATTCTCTATAGTCTATACACAACCGCTTACCACCGTCCCTTTTGTTTGCTAGGAGCACTGGAGCTCCCCATGGTGAAGCACTTGGTCTAATCAATCCCTTGTCAGAATATTCTTGTAGCTGTTTCTTTAGAATTTCCAACTCAGTGGGTGCCATTCTGTATGGAGCTTTGGATATTGGAACTGTACCTGGAAGGGTATCAATAGAGAACTCAATTACCCTATCGGGTGGAAGCCCTGAGATCTCCTTAAATACTTCTGGAAACTCATTCCAAACTGGCACTCTCTTCTTCTGGATCTCACCAGCAGTCATCTGTGTTTTTCCTTTGGCAGGTTTGCGTTCTCCTTCAAATTGGAACTCAGGCTGAAGCGGTATTCTGAAAATAACTTTCTTGCTTCGGCAATCAATGACTGCATGGTATTTACTGAGCCAAGTCATGCCTAAAATTACGTCGTACCCTTTAGTATCCAGTACGAGCATATCTATGGCCAAGGTACGGTTACAGAGTTCTACAGGGCAATCAATACAAACTTTAGTAGATATGACTACTCCATTCCCTGTACTAATCTCCCATTGGTGGTCTAAGTTTTATCAGGTATAGAATGCAAGGCAACAAAACGATCAGATATGTAACAATGAGATGCACCCGAATCAAAGAGGGCAAGAACAGGTTTCGAGTGTACCCTGATCTTACCTGTTACCACTTCTCCAGAAGTTTCGGCCTCTTCCGCTGTCAGGTTGTAAGCTCGTCCTCTTCCACGACCTGCTGCCGCTCTAACTCCCCTCTGGACTGGGCGGATAACTTGCGGTGGGGGAGGGGGAAGAGCTCTCCTGACCATCGGTCCCTGGTTCCTCTGTCCATCTGGTCCTGGAAGTGCTGGTAGTACTTGGCTGGCTATTCCCATTCTCTTGTGGGGGCAGACTTCTACTGAATGATCACGGGAACCACATGCCAGGCATAACCCATTTGCCCTTCGGCAATTCTGTTGAGTATGACCCGGTTTCTGGCAATAGTTACAAACGGGAAATGGTTGGGTTGTCTGGAAGGGGGCTTGCCGAAATGGTCGTCTCATTGGCGGAACCCTTGCCGCTCTATATGGACCTCCTCTCCCTGCTTGTGGAAATGGCCTCTTCATGGCCTGGTTCCTCATCATGTTAGATTTCCCTTTCTCCAGACCTCGCTCCACTTCCCGAGCTATGGTGAGGACTTGGGAATATGTTTTCAGTTGCTGGGGCATCAAGAGAATTTGAATGTCCATTCGCAAACCCTGTTGGAATCTACTCGCCCGCTTTTCTTCATCAGCCACCATATATGGAGCGAAGCGGCTCAGCCTCAAGAACTCAGCGGCATACTCATCTACAGACCGGTCCCATTGTTGAAGTCGGATAAACTGCTCTTCCATTTCTTTCTGAGCAGTGGCAGGGAAAAATCTATTATAGAAGCTTTGGGAGAACTGGTCCCACGAGACAGGTTTCTCCAATCTCGCTTCTTCAGCTAGCCACCAGGTCCTGGCTACATCCTTTAGCTGAATCTTGGCGACCTCCACTTGATTTATCTTTTGGGATTCGTGCTGCGTTCAGCAGATCTGTGGTGTCAATCAACCATTGTTCAGCATCTAGCGGTTTCTCTCCTCCTGTGAATATTGCTGGTTGCAACCGCCTAAAGTCTGATACATTCCCGGCCTTTGTTCCTTGGGAGTCACTAACTCTTGCCGAAGGAGTTCCGTCTGCTGTTGCTGATTCTCCATCATAGTCTGGATAACTCTTAGAATCTCAACATTCTCTCCCGCGGGTCCATTTGATGCTTGCCCGGAGTTGCTACGACCCGTCCTTCTATCCATACTTATGTTGGTAAAAAGTAGACTGGGAACTGGAAAGATGAAAGGATTTTAGGACACAAGGAAAGGAATCAAGAAGGACAAGATAACTTGTACATTGTAGTTGGCAATGGCAAATTCCATTAATTTGCTACTTGTTTGTACTATAGGTGTGAGAGCCTAGGCTCTGATACCAACCTGTAACGCCCCGGTCCGGAGGGTACGGGGACGTCACTGCGACGTACATACGCAGGTCCGAAATACCTTACGTATATACGCTAAGCATCAGTACAGACAAGAACCAGAGTACGACAAAGCGTAGCGTCCTTTCATATGCCAACATAAGAAGTACAAGGTACAAGGTTATCACAGAATGTGACATATATTTACATATCGCATGCATCATATATCACAGCCAAACTCAAAAATACGATTTACAAGATAATTACAAAGATGCTCACGAGCTGAAGAAAGGTCCCGCGAGCCAAAAGGAAAGTCTGGGATGACAGCAACCGAAACTAATCAGCCTGCTCAAAAAGGAGAGCTTGGTCTTCCACAGAAGGCTCCACCTCGATCCAAGGTTCGGAACCTGAACATACAAATTCAAGGGAGTCAGGACCTCCCAACAAGTAGAGCAGGTAACAGCCGAGTGGCAAAAGAAACATGAGCATGAGAGTTGGTACGATAACATGTGAAATCAGCCAGCAAGTAAAAGGAGCACAACATAATATAAACGGATGGGCAATGTATACACTTAAACTACGGCTTCACGAGACTAGTACCTCGTGGGAATAATCCAAACAAGGAAACCCTCATCTATATACCTTTATCTCATGTCACCGTAATCCAGGTGCATACCACACCCACAATTAGCGTCTTTTATCATTATCATTATTATAGCTCACCTTACCCTGATATCTAGCTATGTGGACTAGCGTCCCAGCACACATAGATCCATATCCCAGTAAAGCAAGGTTGTTATTGGAAACCAGCGGGGGTATCAACGAACTATGTTTACAGTGGGTCCCGTACATACCCGGGACCACGGCCCAGGATGTTCCGTTGCTTGGTGGACGGAACCTGCCGCAAGGCAAACAGGAGGGACTTATTGTATGCCCTTATCATGATGGTACCAGGAATGAGGGAGCCAGCACTCCCCTCGGTCGCCTGGAGGCCCACAGGTCAGACCGGAAACTTAGTTGCACAACATACCTAATACCACTGTAAACACGAACACATATTGATAGCCGCATGTTTTCCCCCGACCCAATGTAAGTTGTCTCATTTTATGAATATTAGATAATTATCAAATTTCGGGAATGAGCAGGAACATGTCAGGAATACAGGTATATCAGGAGTACTGGTTCGTACTATCATGTAATCAAGTTGGTAAATCATGAAGTCCGGTTATCATTCCCGTTACAGTGATAATTACAGGAGTCAGGTGTATCATGCCTTGTGTTAATAGATAGCATGATAAAAGGTGATATTCATTAAGTAACATGTCATGAAATAACAATATATAATGCATATAAGATTTATTCCCAAGAAAATGATAAATCAGAGTAATTAGCCAAGATTAGTCGACTAGGGAAGGTAATTAGTCGACTGATAAAGGGTTAGTCGACTATAGAGGAAAAGCAAGTCGACTAGTAGGGTTGCGTTTCGGAAATCCGCGTTTCAGAAAAGGGTTAGTCGACTAGGGTAATTGGGGTAGTCGACCAATAAGCTGCGTTTCAGAAAAGTCCGCGTTTCACAAACTCGCGTCTCGTAAGTCCGCGTCTCACGAGTCCGCGTCTCACAAGTCCGCGTCTTGTCTCAAGTCCGCGTCTCACAGTCCGCGTCATCACAAGTCGCGTCTTCAGGAGAGAGAGTTAGTCGACTGTGGAAAAGGGGGTAGTCGACCAATAAACTGCGTTTTCAGAATTGAAGCTGCGTTTGCAAGGGAGTTAGTCGACTAATGGGCTGGCTAAGTCGACTAATATGGGTGCAGAACAGAAAGCAAGTCCTGATGTTTGAGGGCTGAGTTTGTTGATATGTTACAAGTTATAGAATTAATATCCAAGTCTTGGCGAGTAGAATTACTCGCCTAGAACGCGTCCAATGTCCAGCAAGAGTGCCAAGTGAAGAAGATGATCCCTTGCCAAGTCAATCACCAAAACGATCACCGGAATAATCGTGAACGATTACCGGGAAATCTACGGTGATGAAGCTCGGTCCCAAACCAAAAGGAGGGCACCGGCCTCGAGTCCTGTCAACCGAGAAGAACACGCCCCAAACCCAAAGGAGAGGCCGGTCTTCACAAAGTGATGGAGAGAGGTTGAAGAAGATGGTGGTGGTGACGATGCTTGATGAAGGAATGGTGGAGATGATGGAGGCCAAAGGAGTTTCTCTCCTTGCTCTGTTGGAGGCTGCAGGAATCAAGAAGAGAAAGAAGAAGTGCAAAGGAGAGGAAGAAACAAAAGGGGTGGGTTATATATATATAGGAGGGAAAAATAATAAAATAATCCCATACCTAATGAATGAAACATGCTTTCATTCAAGGTTGCGTTTCCCATACAACAATGCTGCGTCCAAGACTTGTTGTTGGCGTTGGCTGCTAGAAAAGGAGGAGAAGAGCAATTATTGAAGAGAGAGAAAATGTGTACACACATATATTATATAAAGGTGGGAATAGTGACATAATGATAATATAATGTTGCCATCCATTTGAAACTTGCGTTTCAAAGTGGCGCCCTTCACATGAGGGTGGCGTTTCAAGGCAACTAGCTAGCGTCCATGAGAAAATAAAAGGAAGCTGCGTTTCAAAAGGAAAAGGACAAGGCATGGGTGATTTGGACTTGAGTTGAATTAGCCCATACGCATTTAATGCAGCATGGAGAGGGTGGCTGCATTAAATGATGAACCTGGCTGGCTAAGATCGTGTTTGAGGAGAGAGAGAGAAAAAAAAATGGAGAGAGAGAGAAGTGGGAAAACTTGGATAAGTTCTCGGTATCTGGGAAAATACCGAAAACTCCAGGAATGACTAAAAATGAAGTATCTTGGAATGCTATCCAAAAATTCACAAAAATCATAAATAATAAAATGATTTATGGTGAAATCGGTTTTCAGAAATTTTATCTCAGTTTCAAAATAAAAATCCTGGAATATACTGGGATCGGTGTCTACACCGGGTAGGCTGAATTTTTGATAAAATCAGAAAATTCCCAGAAAATACCCGAAGGATGAAAACATAATTCTAAGACGGAATGTGAAAGCGGAATCCAGAAATTTGATTCCAATTACAAATTAAAATTCCTGGAATCAACCAATGATACTGGCCGACACCGGTTTTGAAGATTTATAATTAAATTCCGAAAAATTCCAGAAAATCATGAAAAATCTAGAATATTGGAAAATACTATTTGAAACTAAAATTAGTCAAACCTGAATACCAAACAGATCAAATCATGCAGTATGCTATATGAGTAAGGATAGTAGAAAATAAATATAATAATAATAGAAGAAAATATGCTCAAAAATCAGGATACGTAACTGTGCACGTATACTGGGAATGGGTGTTACACGACTGCTCTTCTTCAAAGGCGACCGTCGCCGAGGCGGAGGGGCAGCTCCTCCTCTGCGCAGGATATTGTTCTCCAAGGTGTCAAGGTAACTGGCTTTTAGGCGTGAATTTCGCCATTAAAGGAAGTTCAAAGAACCCTTAAGAACACACAAATTTAAATCGTGTTTGATTCCCAGACGCAGTCTTTGGGTTGATAGCCGAGGCGCGGGTTTGATGACCCGGGGTGCCACTAGGTCCTGCCTTTTGGACTCTTCACTTAGGATATTTCTAATTGTGAAGAGTTCAGACGCGGACTTGGTTCACAGAACGCGGATTGATCCTTGCGTTCTGTTTCATCAGCTGCTGATTTGATGAATCTAGCGTCCGAGTTCAAACACTTAGATATCTGGGGATGTGAAAGGAAGGGAGTTACTCTCCTTAACTTCTGGCGATTATGGTGATGGAAGGGTTAAGGTGGATAACTCCCTTCTTTTCGCACCCCAGAAGTGACATCAAGGAGAAATGTGGTGGAGACGCGGAACCTGCAGGTCTGGACGCGGATTTAATAATTCCTGCGTCCAGTATCTCTTCTGCGTTTGGACGCGGTTTCGCAGGTCTGGACGCGGATTTGATAACTCCTGCGTCCAGTATCTCTTCTGCGTGTGGGTTATGAACACTTAGCATTTTTCCTGCCTTGATAGAGTATCTACTAAGTGCCCTTTTCTTTTTGCAGCGCCACACCCCATACTCCACTTGTCAAGACGCGCCACTTTGGACATGTAGGTGGTGCTGACCGGGACTTGACCTTTGTGTTACAAAGGACTGTTCCTGCGACTGCTGACAAGTCGCAGGCTCGTGAGGAGAAGCTCTCGAATGTTGACATGAGGACTCTTCGGGTGCTTATGACTGATGCAGCATTCACAACGGATGCTGGCATCAAGGGAGAAGCCTGCCTTCTTCTTCGGAGATCGTATCCACGATGGCGGCTATCGCGTGTAGACGGAACTTACAAAGGCTCCGTCAATAAGGGGTGGAAGATTCTTTCTCCGAACATGGAGAGGATGTTCCCGCTGTCCTATTTCCAGCACATGTCCG